>JAFFZH010014035.1:8276-56371 GCA_018420115.1 Euura saliciscinereae | reverse complement strand
TGCCTGATCAGGGCCTGATTAGTTCGTTATTCTTAAATAAATATACCACTTGGATCGTGGCGAGGTCAGCAGATCAGGGCCTGACCAGGGCCTGATCAGGGTCTAATCATTTATACTAAAACCAGATCGGGGCCCGCCGTGCCGAATGTTACATGTCATCATCAGGGCCTGATCAGGGTCTAATCATTTATACTAAAACCAGATCGGGGCCCGCCGTGCCGAATGTTACATGTCATCATCAGGGCCTGACCTGTGATCAGGCCATATAATCAGGGCCTGATTGCCCCCCTGACCAAATTTCTACATGGGTAGTGCAGTAAAGGTAGTAGCACAAAGATTCAGAGAAAAAGCCATTCGGCTATTCTTTCCGCCTATTTCTCAATTGCAGATTCTTGTAACAAAATCACAGCTTACTTTTCGACTTTCAAAAGAGAAAGTTGACATTCGAAAATTATCGCTAACGTTTCTATTTTGGAAATCAATACGTTGGCTATAATTTTTTTACAACAATCAGCAATGGAGAAATGGGCGAAAAGAGCAGCCGAATGCGTCAAGATAGCACAGATCATTACTATACATCACTACACTACACATAACTATTTTATCTTACATCTTTATAAAATTGTTGAGTATTAGATACAGCATAAGTATTATAAAATTGCTCCGAGAAAAAATACGGTCAATTAAGCGAACCATTTGCAATGTAACGGAAGAAACGATCTCGAAATCCTGAGCATTCGGACAAAAGCAGGATGAAAAATCGGATAGAAAGTTTCTAGGTTTTGCTTCCACGAACCCATTTATACCATACTGCGGACCGACTTAACGACCCGCGCACTTAGTGTTCGATAACTGTCTCGAACCGGACCATGTAGGTGTCCCGAATGGGCTAAATCAGGACTCGCTATTTGGCTGATCGAGACCCATTTTGTAGAGAAATAAAGTGGAAAGATTTCGATTCCAACGATTGATAGGGTACTTACTACCGCAGCGCTGCGATCAATTACTTATACTCATGCCGTTCAGTACGGTGGTAATTTAATCTCACCCGGTCTACTAATTTAATTAGCTGGCATTCAGCTAATTAATTGTATGCGTTGCGAATAGCTACTCGATACGGTCGGTGATTGTCAATTAATTGACTGCATCGGTCGATCTGCATGTGTGCAACGCGCTACGAAACCTGGAAAACTACATAGTCGTCGACAAAGGCTCAGTGCCAGGGTATTCGGGACACGACAGTAGATAATTATCAATACTTTCTGTATGAAAATTTCATTACGGAACGTGAGTTTTTTCCGCGTAAGGGAAAACGGACGTAATGTTTCCGTGCTGTGGCTCAAACTCGGAATTCCAAACGGAATCTTATGCAATCGCTCAAGCTTTGATATCAGCCGGGTCTTGAACGGGGCAGGAAGCAAACTGGGAGTAGAGGTGACTCCCAGCAAGAATAGTTGGTCTCGAGGTATCGCGATAACCCATGATAATAACCCGGGGAATACGCCAGAATAACCCACAATATAATCCAATAGTCAACCGCCGGTAGTAGACGCCCTAATATGCAGCCTGTCCACGTGCATCATTGCAATTTATCGTATTCATCCATGGCTGGTGTAAGTGCGATCACACGTGTGCCTAATACGTACTTGAGGAAGCCTGGGTGATATAATAGAAGTCGGCAAGACGCGCTAACGACGCGGCTCGTCCGATTTTCTTCGAGAAAGCAAATCAAATCGCCTTATGCCCAGGTTTAGGCATACGGTGCGTCTAGTTTCAGCGGGCAACAGAGGGACTCCCTTCATGTCCCATCTATAAGTCCTTGCCAGGGAATTATGTAAATAGATTCAGAGAAAACGGTGCTGCTATCACACAACCAGGATACCCATCCGATGATACAAGAACGTGTGGCAGGCGCAGCGGCCAACATTCACGAGACTCGGGTGTGTACGTCTTGGTATACATATATTAGATACCAAGGAACGCGCACGGCACACGGAAAATAGGCAAAATGAATAAAACGAATATGGCGCTTATCTCTCCATGCTTTACCTACGATTCCCTACGAAAGGTTTACTCTCAGCTCTCGTCGCTACCTCATCGCTGTTCAAGCAAGATAAAAGGGTCCCAATAAAATTGAACACGGCTATCTTGTAGGCAATTAGATATGCTAACTCGTACACGCGATCTTTGTCTTGAAGATCATAAAAAATCCGAGGATATGCAAAATCTTAATCATACTTGGTATTCTCGAATGAACCCCACGTAATAATGAAGAGTATTAGACAGACTTCATAGACCTGAAATAAAGGTAACGAAATTTGCTATGCTCGGAAGTCTGCCAAGGTGACGATCGTGAGCTGTTACGGAATCTTACAAAACTCGAGATGAGACCTCACCATTAGGTTCTGGAATAATCTGTCGCTAAGGGTGAACCGGGAGGCTGGGCACCCGCTCGCCTCCGGTCCACTGGCAAAGTACGGCAAAGTACAGCTGCGTTATGGTAGACGAGGGGCGATCGGTACGCGGCCCGTTTCGAGTTAACCCGCCCGTTGCAAGCCGACTAATGCTCGTTATCTGGACGTGCCGGCTATCTCATGGTGCTCGGTAATGGCTAACCAACAATATATTGTCCGTCCTCGCAAAGCGCTAACTTGGTCCCCAATCTCCGCATTATTCCAGAGTTATTTGAGCCGACGATCTGCGGTATGCTGGCTGTCCAACTCCTCTTTTACCGTTGTTTCTTCTGCGGAATGGTTCTTTGACGGCGATCTATGGAAACACCGCAAACACAATACCTGGATATAAACATGCGGTAGCGAAGATCGGACGGCTTGCGAGAGGATCTGTCTCGCGGCCCGAGCACCCAGTAATCTTTCTTACTTGCTGCGGTTAGTGACATTCTGCGTTACGCAATACCACGTACATTCGTTATCGCCATGCAGACTACGTCGTAACTCACCCTATCGTCTTGTAAAGTTTTGCTACCGCCGTTAGTGGTAGGATTCTCTATTATAATAGGAACGAATTTATCACGGAAAGAGAAGAGACGTGGAGCAGGAAGGATAGGAGCCCATCCTCTGCCGCATCGCCTATACTCGGTGTATCTGCAATACAGGCGATATACATTGCAATCTGGATAGAAACTCGCGGTGTCATATTGTTACGTGTTGTAATATGTTTATTTACGCGCTCGTAACCTAAGCTCCGAGCGCCCGTATTTACCACTGTAACTGCATCCAACCAACTCGCTCGTAAATTGCCAGTACTTCCTATTATTTCGACAACCCCCTCAAGAGCTCAGAGTATACTGTACCCGACGCATTTTCTGCCTGGAATTTCTCGCAGGTGAAAGTGCCGGAGAACTTACTTTGTCACAGGAACTGTGTTCGCAAGATTTATTACCACATAAGAGCTTGTGAGCCTAGAGCAGTCTCATACAAGTATTATGAAGAAAAAAGGCAATTCATTGATTGGAATGTTTTGTTGATACATCAGTAACAGTCACTCGATTTGCAACGTGCTACCTGAGTTTCTATATCACCATTGACAGCACAATATTGCATCCAAGACCTAGCTATGAAATTGAGGCCGCTTACATTTACCTTGTAAGTAATACAAGGAATAACCCAATCCCATGCCAGATTTCCCGTCCCGTCCCTGATTTATCGATGATATGGCCAAGCCCAGCGACTGAGTGCACCCCTCAGCCCGGAGATAAAATTTCCAGAGGTTTAGGCAACCGGCCACCGCTAATGCAAGCTTTTTACGGGAAGTAAAAAATCCAATTGGGGCTAATCTTGACTCATTAGATGCTTGCAAATGCCTCAGCTGCATAACTCCAAACATAAGAATCAAATTCTGTTTTACAGGCTAATATGATTTCGTGTTGTGAAAGTAACAACGTTGGCCAGCACGTATGTGGCCGTTCCGCGCATGAAGAAACAAATAAATGACAACCACAGGAATATAGCGAAGCAGATTGAAGCGGCGCGACGAGGCGGTGACGTAAAAACACCGTAAAGTGATCCATTAGCGTATGTCGGGTAGTCCATTGTCTACGAGGTACTGTTTTACGGTATTCTGGTTGATCATTCGTTCACGCTCCCCTTGGACATGAAAGCTTCTACTAGCCGTAGCAGTATATAAAGCACGTTGGCGAATCGTAATATCTTACAGAAAAGAGTCTCATCCGTGTTCTTTCGGTCTTGATAATATTGTGGTGACTTGGGCACTCACTACATATAGGTGACTACCTACTCATGACTATGCCTAGTACTGATGTGGAAAGATCAGCTAGTTTTTATCGACTCATATAGCGTAGGTACATACCATATCGGATTCTAAAACCACACAGATTAACCTGTTCTGAGAATCTCTAATTTCATTCGCAGCTAAATCTTTTCTCGTCTGCTTTAAAACAATTTTTAATTCAGCGATCGTCGATGATAGCACACTGATATGGTCTTCAAATCCCTGATGTAAACATTGAAGTGTCGCGGTGGTGGACACTGAAACTTCAGGTGTGCCACGTTCATGCAGCCGTCGCCTCAAAATCACCCGAAACACAATAAATCTGCAGAAATCTTCTTGGTGTAGAAGAAATTTCCTTTGAACAAAAGAATGGCATGGCGAACAACTTTCTATCTAGTTCCGAGTCTACACGCTCTCAGTCTATGGTTTAGTCCCATACGGCCGGTGTTCCTGGTGCGCCAGTACAGTACTACGTCGCTAGAGTCCTTGTTGTAGGGGAATTTGCCCCTTGTTCCCCTTGCGCCATTTTTATAGGTTCCCGCCCACTTTACCTGTGTACGCGAGGTACTCCTCACTTTGGCTGATCAAGGACACAGCTAACAATCTCTGATGACAAGGTAGGACTGTCCTATCGCCGCCTCCATCACGAGATAGGCAACTTCTCTACTCCCTCACCCGACAAAAGCGCAGTTGTTGTTTGCACTTTTACGTCAAAGGAAAATCGCCTTTCCGCGCTTTCGTTTTTTTCTTTTTTTTCAGTTCACTTCTTTACATCACTTCACCTTTTCCACGCACCATGTCTTGTAAAGATCGTAGCCGACGAATGGAGCGTCGAACCCGGCAGTGTGCACCGCGGCATTCACCGTATCGTATAACACATCCCAGCGTTCCCCCTCGCACTACTTGCCGCAACTCTTTCAATGCGGTTATAGCAATTCCTAAACCGTTTCCGTAGACTGCACTTGGTATGCACGTGCTCATGTAGGTGGATACACGTCTCAGTACACAGACCATGTATGGGTTGCGCCAGACAGTATTTGTGTTGGTGAACTGTGGGTCCTTCGATACCAAAGATAATAATGATGTCATCCGCGCACACCTCTTTGCCACGCTTGCCTTCAAGACTGATAACGAATAACAAAAGCCTAGGATAACCCTTGTGCCTCGTATAGTTTGTCTACTACAGAGACTCACGACGATAAAGAAAACATCAATCGTACAACAGCTAGGGAGAATAAGAGTATTTGTCCGGATATCACTTTCCGGAAAATAGAACGAACAAATCAGTTTCTGACACGAACGAAATTATCCGAACTACTCAACGCCCCGATCCTGCCTGGAGCTTTTTGCTAGTTTGATTGATAATGATTCTGGGGTACATCTATATGTGTAGCCTTCTTCTCAATTCATCACCAATTCCCATTGTTCGAGAGACTGAGTCCATCAACCGGTTGCTCGATCATCAGATCAAAAACTTCATGAGGTACTATTTTTAACATAAACTTTGCTAAAATTATGGAAAGACACTCCCGTCCCCGCTTGTGGTTACTTTATTGAGGACCATATATAGTACCAAGATGGCGCAGGTCCACTCTTTAGATACTAAGGATCGGTTCGTGAATCGTTCGGGAGTATCGATGCTCGAGCACCAGGGGCGAAGGAGAGCAGACCCGATTGCATATCATCGGTGATAAATCGGTTCGATCGGCCGATTCCTGTCTCCATACTCGTTGCCCCGCCCTTGCCTGTGTGTCGCCTTCTCCCTCAGACATGTTTTTTTTTCATTTTCCCTCTTTACCAGTGTCACGTACGACGACCCTTTTGCACGGTCCGCAACAAATTTCGATGTCCTACTCTCCGACTGTCTTCCTCTCAAATTGATTGCCTGCTGGGGTCACGCCTTCGACGAAAGTGAATATTTATGTCTTACCAGAAAGGAGTTGGTGCCTCCTAACCAGACCCGGAGGAGGACACCTCGAGTGATGGCCAAGCGTTGCCGATTCGATTCCGCTGCTTTTCATCAGTTATATAAATATATGACTTCAATCCCGAACGTAACATCGAAGCTTTTTTAGTCGGCGTGATAGCTCCGTAGTCGAAATTGAACCCCTCCTTTGAACCACACGTGTGAACTATTTTTCCATGGAAACGAATAGTATCCAACTTAATAGATTTCGAATTGAAGGAAGGAATTCATCGATCCAGTCGAGGCATAAAAATAAACAGAAACAACGAGAGTTATTTCACATGATCGCTGACGTTTCAACGACTTAGTCCGCCGTTCTCATCAGAGCTTTATTTAGACAGAAAAGGAAAGAAAAAACACAAAAGATTATACATACTAACTTATGAGAAACTATAGCCTTAGTATAGGACTAAAGTTAACAAACCTAACAGTCAGAGAAAGAAAGAGGGCATCACACAGGTATTCCGAGTCGTCAACATAACACTCCCACAAAGCAGCACTCACACAGTTAGGCGTGGCTAGAATAAGATTGACAAGTCTTGATCACTCAATAAGTTGGAAGAAATGAGAAGTTAAAAACACTACGCTACCTGTTTGGGCAAATCTAGTTATTTCTTTTCGTAGATCATGGTCAATAGAGTAAAAAATAGTCAAAATTGAAACGAAACAAATGTCAAGTGTTAAAATCGTGGCTAACCGTCGTGGAAGTCAAGGTACAAGTGTAAGTAAACATAAATATCGATCGACTAGTTAGGCGTTGATCAGATATCGATTCATGCCAATCGATCGATAGGGCTGAGTGAGAGTCACAGTAAGAAAGACAGGTTGTCATTCAAATTCAGAGTCACATCAAACGAAATAAATATGATTTTTACTTATGATAACCTCTTAGATCGCAACCGATGTAACATGTGAGTGTAAGGGGTGTGTAAACGTCTGGTGTCTTCCTGTTTATTAAGAGATTGTTGTTGAAGATTAATATGTATCATTTCAGAAGTGAGTCGCTTATACCAAGAGGTCTCTCTATCTAATAAATAATAAAGCTCTGATGAGAACGGCGGACTAAGTCGTTGAAACGTCAGCGATCATGTGAAATAACTCTCGTTGTTTCTGTTTATTTTTCTGCCTCGACTGGATCGATAAATTCCTTCCTTCAATTGTAAACATGTCGATTGTCGAGGGATAACTTCTCTTCTAATTATTAATAGATTTCGATTCCGAAGCGAATCCGGGGATCCTTGACTGTGAGATCCCTGTTTAATTCTCAAATGAGTGGCACTCTCTTTGTCTGTATAACACTTGTATTGAACGCAAGACAAAGTCGTGTACATCAATATAGCCTATGTGACGGATGTGTCACTACTCGGCATTTTCATTTATACATATGTACACAGCGGCGTTTTTGTTTGAATTTTCATGGAAAAAGTAGAGTCTCAGAGTTCGTCGCATACCAACATTTCCCGTGTTACGTAATTACGGCGAGCGTGTTTCGATGGGACGAAAATTATCGCCAAAGTTGAAAGAAGAATGGCGAAGTCAACTTGCCATGGGTCTACGATACAACGGTGCATAAGTTATTTCTGAGGATTAAACAACTCCCTTGGTGATTGATTACTTTGTGCTTGGCGGCGCTAAACCTTTTCGCGGCGAGCCGCCCACGTGAACATTCTGTGAGCTACCGTCCACCCTGCACACTCTATCCCCTTCCCATTTGCTTCGCCTATCGACCCCCTCCGCTTACGCTGAAAACTCTAGACCATGAAGAAGCACCGTGCTCTTTGGTACATGCACCTGCGCAACACCGTACCACACCAGCGCATGAACCAGCGATTCACGAGAGTATAGGATAAAGAAAGACTGACACGGGGCTCAAACGGTGAAGGATGGCTTCACATCTGCGACACTTCGCTGCCATTTTCGACGTACTGCCACGCTTTAAAGGTTCGACCCGAAATCCGGGATTTGACTCTAATTATATTTATCGAGTAGGGGAGAGTGGGGCACTATGGGTCAGTTTTCACTTTTCGATTTTTTTAATTTTCTTGGAAAGATATTTGAAATTGTGACCAGGTGGAATTCATGACTCAACTCATTGGCAACAATGTCCAAAAACTAAAATTCGGATATCTTGCATAGCAAAAATAATAAAAATGCATTTCCAAAGAAGAATTTTTGACCCATTGTGCCCCACCCGTGGGGTACAATGGGTCACCCCATGGGGTACTACCGGTCAACCTGGTAATCAGCTGAAAGTGATGCAATTTTCGACAGAATACATTTTTTTATTTAAATTAGTAAGCACCTAATGCCTTTTCCAGTCCAGTTACTCAATCAGTCGGAATCATTGAATCAGTAGGAAAAAAACAGCGTCAACGTACATAAATGAGTATGAGATTGTGACGTTTCTTTTACAAAAACATAATTTAGGGGTTAAAGTCGCGATTCCCGATAACGAACTGTCTACTGGGGATCATTTTGAACGTTAATTAGTGGAAAACCTGATCGGATGATGAAAATGTGCTATTTCCATGGATCTTAAATAAATTGACCCATTGTACCCCACGCTCGAATTTTTTCAACAAACTGATTTTACCTAACCAAAAAACGCATATTTAACTTTGGGCCATACGTGATTTTCTAGCCTAGGTATGTAAGTATTCATTGATGTGATGACAATTGGCCGTATCTAATCCGTAAAAATGTGAAAACGAAACTTAGCAGGATTTTTTTTCCAACTTTGAGGGCGTCAAAACAAACTTTCAGTCACTGAAACGCACCATGTTGAAATAAAACGAGTAACGACACGTTAAAACAAGTGACTGTAGGTCACGAACCTACCACCCAGGTGCCACCTCTTTACAACCCTCGAGGGCGGAGATGGCAGCATTGACCCATAGTGCCCCATGACCCATAGTGCCCCACTCTCCCCTACCGCTAAACCGGTGTACATGGAGCTGTTACACAAATTTCTTTGCTTAGGAACAAAATGAATCCTCTCTAAAAAAAGTTCATGTTCGTGCCCGAACTCGGCCGTTGATCGAATGTCTCGCTTTTCGATGTCATCGCTTGATTTGCGCTGCGATTGGCTGCGCGGGTCGACTGTGGTCTGAGGTGAGCCGAGAGCTAACTGTCACTTCCACCCTACGGCTGAACTGTCAGAACTGATTCATTAGATTCTGGTCAAAGTACCTAATTAAATTTAAATTTATTTTTACATGGAACAAAATGATGCGAACCTTTAATGAGGCCTTCTCAAATGCATTGGCATTAGGACAGACATGTTCCAATCCCAAAGCTACCAGCTAAGGAGCTGAATTGGCCAAAGGTATGAGAACTGCAACAATTCTACTTCAACATGTGCTTTGTGAAGTAGCACTTGAAGAGGAGCTGAATAAAATGTATTTGATTTCCTTTGATCTGGACAAAATGTTCCTCTCAGAATTTTGAGAAGGCCTTATTAAGGGTTCTTATTATTTTGTTTCATGAAAAAGTAAATTTAATTAATTTGACCAGGATCTCACGAATCTCATTTAATAGAAATAACCTATTGATACTCGATTTAGATAGTCGTGGTGGATGCCGCAAAATAGGCCTGTAGGTCGGACATAGTCCAACGAGGTCAAAAAAAGTCCGTTATTGCCACCAAAACAAGATTCTCCAACTTTGACAACGCGTATCTCTTGAACGATTTGTCCCACAAATTTGGGGGTGTGGTTATTGGATTCGTTGGTTCTCTCTCTACAAGATTGCCGCCTCAGAAAGTCAAAAACAATTTTTTTTCACCATTTCCCCAAGATTTGGGACTTTTTAGGTCAATTTTGAATGTTTTTCGCCAATATTTCTGTAGGTATTGGTCGTGGGTCAAATCTATAACCATGTTCTTGTTCCTTGGTCAATTTCACACCAGGAACCCCATTTTCAGACACGTAGTACGAAAAACCTCCGCATAATCAAAAATACCCAAATTCAAGTGAAAAATGTGACAGAAAACTACCTATAAATAGCAAAATATCAGCCAAATCAAAGAGGGTAGGTGACAGGTCCGGCTTTTCTTAAATAATTTCATCATAGATGAACATTGACCACAAAGCACAGATGAATAACGCTTAGCTGTCAGAGCTAGAACCGTCAGAATATCTGAGACAGTCTGATGTCAGTTCTGACAGTGCGAACTACAATACTGTGTTGGGAGAAATATATGACAATTCAATTCAATTTATTAGGAAAATTAACTTCGGATGAATCTCACCTGACCTGACCTGACCGATAGCGAAAATACTGCCAGCTGTCAAAACTGAGTTCTGAGCTGTCGGAATTGTCAGCTTTGAAAAGAGATGGTCAGAAGTGTCACCTGTCAGAAATAAGTCCGAAGTGAGCTCAGATTGGCCATGATCGGTCTGAGATGAGCTGTGCAGCACTGCATACCGTCGACTGTCAGAGTTGACTGTAAATAAACTGCGAACTACGATCAATGTTGGAACAACTAAATGTGTGAATCAGGGCAATTAACGTGGAATGAGGCGCGTGCGATGCTAGTCCCGTTCATAGAAAGTTAATGGGCATTACTCGTTTTGCGAAAGTTTTTGTCGTCAATCCGCTGATTTCGTGTCAGATAATTTATTCTGATTTTGATTGGCTGAGCCCGTTCTTCTTCGAGCGGTGCGAAGGTTGAATATGTCCTGTGTCTTATGTTCTGTCAGATTCCCGTGCGGAAAAATCTTAGGGCTGCCCTAACATTAACAAGGCCTTGATAAGGGTCATACATGGCATCCTCTAGTGGTGACACCCTACCATAGACTCACTTGGCCTTGATTTGGGCGCAATATGGTTTCCTTAAGTATGGTTACCTAGCACATCGTCAGAATGGCCTTGCTTTGGCCACGATGTGGCTTCCTCAAGTAGGGTTAGCTAGTACATCCTCAGAAAGGCCTTGGTTAGGATTACCAAGGGTGTCCCTAATTGTGGGTCGCTAGTAAAGTACCACCAAGGCCTTGATTGGGTTTACCAAGGGCGTCCCTAATTAAAGGTTGCTGAAGAAGCACCACCACGGCCTTGGTCGGGATTACCAAGGGTGTCCCTAATTGTGGGTCGCTAGTAAAGTACCACCAAGGCCTTGATTGGGTTTACCAAGGGCGTCCCTAATTGAAGGGTGCTGAAAAAGCACCACCAAGGCCTTGATTGGGTTTACCAAGGGTGTTCCTATTTGTGGGTCGCTAGTAAAGTACCACCAAGGCCTTGATTGCGTTTACCAAGGGCGTCCCTAATTAAAGGTTACTGAAAAAGCACCACCAAGGCCTTGGTCGGGATTACCAAGGGTGTCCCTAATTGTGGGTCGCTAGTAAAGTACCACCAAGGCCTTGATTGGGTTTACCAAGGGCGTCCCTAATTGAAGGTTGCTGAACAAACACCACCAAGGCCTTGTTCGGGATTACCAACGGCGTCCTTGATGAGAGATCGCTATTATTGTACCACCAAGGCCTTGATTGGGTTTACCAAGGGCGTCCCTAATTAAAGGTTGCTGAAGAAGCGTATGCGGTTTATCTAGAAATTGTAAAGAAACTATATTACTGTAATCATTTTTTATAATTATATTCTCTGTCTTGGCCGTATTAACCATCGATTGTATATATTTCACGTCAAGTCAATCTTTGTCATAAGTTAGTTTGGCGTAGTAGGTAGGGCGTGCGACTAGTAATCCGAGCGAGCGAGCGAACATGGTTCGAACCCCGGCTAGGACAAAAAACACAGCGGTGTTTTTCGAGCGAAAAAAATGCGTTTTTATCCGGTAAGATTGATCACCAACTGTTAGAAAGTCGTTGGCACTCTTTTCACAAATCTTTTTTCACATTTTTTTTCTACACCAAATTCACGAGGCAACATCATCAGGCCCTTGCCAATAAGGCCTAACTAGGTAACCCCGAAGAGGCCTCTCTGTAACAATATGTTCTGGCCTTTGCTGGTCAGGCCCTGAAAAGTATGCCTCAGTCGGGCCCCACCTATGAAAGCGTTACACCCCCGATGTGGCCTCGTTCGGGCAGCCCGATCTGGGCCCGAATGATTGTTAGGGATGCCAGATCGGGCCCCGAATTCAGCCCCAATATTTTTCCGCACGGGTTCATACCGAAAGTGAAATGGCAAAAATGAAATAAAGTTTTCGAAGTGTGTGAAAAAGCAATAGCACAAAATATTGCACATTCCAACCAAAGTATGACGGAAAAGAAACACAACCGGTGCAAGCAAAAAATATGTGTGGGTAAGATAAGTTAATAATAATAAATATCATGTTGTTAATGATGATCAGGATGACGATGATTTAGTGTCTTTTATGCAGATTAGAACGACTTTCAGAACGAAGCAGAGAGAAGCAGTGTCAAGAAACACAATGTTGAGACGGAATCGCTTGCATAACGTTATTTGAAATTGATTTAAACTCGAATGCGCCTATATTACGTGTATTGGAAAATAAATCTGATAAATTTGAATACTTATTATCAATTCCTATTGGAGAGAGAAATATTTATCATGAGAATGTTCAACACCATGCATAGCCAATGGATGTTTTGTGTCTTAGAGGTGGTACTGAACATTTTGAGAGAGACCTGATATTTTATCAAATAAACACAGCGTAAAATTCCACTGTAGATTAAATTGCGTTATGGACAGCTTTTCATCACTCAACTGATTCACAGAAAGCTTCGAACTATCGCTTGAACAAGAGTCCAGATCAAAAATCATGTATTCATCTGACAAATTGATGCCAGACAACAATATTTTTGCTCAATCATACTAAATCATGGGGGAAGATATATACAAAACGAACAGCCATTCAATTCAGATCATCAAACTGCACCCGAAGTCCATTTATGTTTTACATAAGAGTTAGAGTAAAACCAGCGGCGTTTCAATCCTCAGAGATGTAATGAGGTAGCGGCTAGTTTTTATGCGTTAGCTAATGGAGAAATACCTGAAACCCTTGTTGCCAACTGACATAGGAATACTAAAATGTTGAAAAAAAGTAAACTCGTTAGATCGAAACGTTGAACCTTGGATTTATCCATTATTTTATCCGTATGGAACACAAAATTAGCACCCTAATTTGCTCCGTATCGATATACTCGCAAATGAAAATAAGCGCGTGAGCAGAGCTGCATATATGAAATGTGAATTAGGTATTCGTGAGAATGAAATTAATGTGTTTATATTGGGTCGACGATTATTTCGGCAGTATATTGTAGATGACTATGTCAAAACAGAACAAGATCGATTCAAATTTTGTGAAGATAATAAAAAAACATTACGTTCTGAATCATTTGAGGGATAATAGATTATTCAGAAAGCATTTCACGTGGTTCACAATCCATAGTGGGACTTCACTACGGACAACAAATAATCATATCAAAAGAGAAAGAAAAAAATATTGTATTCAATAATCTATGAAAAAAACATATTAAGGAGAAGTAATGTCACGCCGCGGTGCATTTTTTTCCCTCATTTACTAGATGTAGACATGGTGCGTGGATTGTTCGTGAAACTTAACATGTAAATCCCGAGAGGCCCACAGCGAAAGTAAATACTTTGCAGATATGGTGAAATGATTGGCGAAAATGATAATTCACGGTTTCCAAGACGGACAACGCAACGCATAGGGTGTCAGATCACAGCGTGTCTAACGGAACAATCCGAGTAGAGGGGCAACAAAAACAGGACTAATGCATCGAATGCGTGTCTTGACTGCAGGCTCTTACTCGCCGGCATTATACTAATCGGTTAATTTCTTAGAATTGAGTCGGTATCTACCTGTATCTAGCAGTAAGTACTGTGTAATTACGAATTATTAAGGAATTAGCGGAGTAATCGGCCTCGGACGATTACAATATTACCTAACCCCCTAGTCTTGCGATCATGCACGCACGACGACGATCGTACGTGGTACATTCGATCAGTGGTAGACGCATTTGCGCAGGGGGCTTGGTCCAGTCGCGTGACATACCGACAATTTCCGCTTCAGCATCGCTCTTGTCCGTGTACACGGTCGACCTAGGACCACCATTACCTCAGACAGACGTCTCGCAGATCTCTACGTAGGTATTTGCGGATACATTCTTCTGGTACATGTATACAGCAATCCGTGCAGTGAATCGGCATCGTGTATCTATGTGTGGAAGGTATGCTCATCCCCTGTTCTACCCCCTCATTAGAGTCCTCATTATATTGCTCCGCATCGCGGGATCGTGTGCGATGATTACATTGCATTATTGTAATTGATTGAAACATAACTGAACCAAAACTTGAATACCTACCATAAGTTTATCATGCTACACGGAAAAAAATGCCAGCTCAGTGGCGCCTCACTGCGAGAATTTTCCTCCTCGTCATTTTGGGCCGTGCTTGACACCGTTTCGGCGCGCTAGCTTCCCAAAGTTGCGGGGAGACTGAAATTGGGCTCATATATGGCGTTGGTACTTCCTCATCAGTCGAGCAGAGGCCGTAACCAAACGAATACAAAGTGTTGATGATTACTTTTCTACAGCTTAATTCAAGTTGATCGAAGCCTAACGGTTTTCGTAATTACGAAATCCCGTATAGTATAACCGATATCAATCTCCGGATATACCTGATCCATGTCGTTAAAGTGTTGCCTGATGTTAAATTGTACCTCTGCGAATCTTTCACCTGCAGCAAAGGATACAAGGGTGAATAAATCTTTGTACATAAAGAACTGACTTCTCGTTGTACTCTTGGAGCGCCTGTCTCGCAAGCGCAATAAAGTAGCCCATAAGTATCTATCCCGGGCTCCTCCCGAGTCCGCGCGTAATAAAAATCGCGTTCTATGCTCGTAAACCCTTTCGGTGACTCGTACACTAGAAAATGACATAATAGCCTGCTACACTAATTTAGCGCCATAAAGGTGCACCTAGATCAAGTCAGAGAGGATCAAATCCAACAACAGATTGTCTGCCAGCTCCTTATTGCCCTGAGGATAATGGGACGGGGGCAGCTGTCATCGCAAGCCCCACGAAGCACGCAAGAAGGGAACAGGCGGGCGAGGCAATGCAGGCGCAGTGGGTTATCCTCGGTTGCAAACCGCGAAGCCGCAGTCTATGAAGAACAAGAAGCCAGAAGGTGCAGCTGAAGGAGCCCGGTAAACAGCAAACCCTGCAGAAACACAGAGGCGAGGAGCAAGAGGAAAGGTTGTGCAGGCTTGCCGGCATGCTAGTGTAGAGAAGTGAGTCGGGTTCGAAAAGGATCCCGTTCCCATAGAATGTGAATGCAAACTGCACGCTATACGCTTCTGCAGTTGCATCGTTTGCGCGTTGTTCCGTGTTTAGGGCACCAGCTTCGCAGTCGCACGCATGCATTGTTAGGTAATCGAAAGACTTGATTATCTCAGCCCCGTGACACTGGTCTCGTGACTGTGCTGACCTTTGCCTGACCTTTTACTCTCATCTCCGTTTCATGCGGTAGGGGAGCCTACTTCCGGTTTACACCGCCATAATGGTCCCGCGACGCCCCTTGTTGCTGTGCAGACAACTCGCTTACTTTATAGAAACTACACGCCGTTTCACCTCCTTCCTGCAGTTTCCATCTTCCGTTTTCCTGCAACTAAACTCTCCGTTCTCTGAAGTACCGGGTGCTTCCTTGTTTTCCTACTTCCTTGTGCCGCCCCACTTGAGTGCTTCCTGCGCTCTCTATTCTATAGAATGCATAATTCCATTTAGTCATCACGCACGCACGTCATACCTAACAAAGTATCCCATCTTAAAGTTTCGTAAATTATCAACGTGAACGCAAAACGTACGTACTCGGTGAGAAGGAAAACGCCGTACAGGAATCGTTTTGTATACTTCTTCTGTCTTCATTGTGTTGTTTACTTTGTAGCATGTATCACTTATGACTATCATTTTACCATATCAGGCTTAGAATTCTTCAACAGTGAACCATAACCGTGGTGGAGTCACTCAGACTGTATATACAGTAAAATTGGAACCCAGTGGGGTGCAAGGTATTCGAAATTATGGTATCGCGATGATGATGATGAGGTAGTAGCCAAGCAACAATAATAATGATGAATATTGAAACGTCATGGAGACTGAGTAGTTATTGATAATGAATCCCAATTCTGTGATTCGACGATGCACAATTCCTATGGGATATTTGACATGATCAAGAGACTCGGTAGTCTCGCGCCAAGTACATTTAACGAATTATTTAATTTTCGAACGGGAGTCAGCTCTTTACCCGAACGGCAGCAAATCGGGCAGTGGCGAAAACTGTTTAACTCGTTTTCCTACCGCCTTGCTTTATGCGTGGGTTTGAAATATTTATCCTCGGGCATGGGCGTGGTGAGCTTTGATGACAGCCTTATTTCGATGTAATCGGTACATCGAGCGATGTCATCGGTACATCGAGCGATGTCATCGGTACATCGAGCGATGTCATCGGTACATCGAACGATGTAATCGGTACATCGAGAGCTGAGATATGATTATTTGAATATTTCCAAAAGCCATTTCCTCAGCAGAATTTTGTTTGTCGGCTCCTGTTTTGTATGTCGGCATTGTTCGGTCAGAGAGCAATTGCTCTATTCTATGCCAATCAAAAATTGAAAAATCATCAAGTACTTATTGTGTCAGAGTGAATTTGCTCGTGCGAGCTCTGAATCCATTCTAATACAGATGTGTTACTACCAGCTGGGCTATATGTAAGTTTATACCAACAGTGTCTTGGATTCCGAGTAACTCACAAAATGGTTCCTGTTCAAACTTTTCCTGATTCGAGATTTCAAAACCTGTGGCCTTATTTTTACTTGCTCTTGGTTCAAAAGTTTTTACCGTGTTCGCAGTTCCAAGCGAATGACTTAATCTACTATACATAATTAACTTTATCTATTGTAGCTATGTCAAGATTTTGATGTATATTCAATATAGTTCAACCCAACATGTGATTAATCACCGATCAACTTCCCAGCCGTGGAGTAAAGCATGCAATAGTCAATCTTTACCAACCCAATAGCCGTGTCACTTATTTCCACTGATATCAACGCCTACGTGTAATAGGCACGAAGAAGATGATACCGACCACCAATTGTCAGCGGCCATTACCATTTTTAGTTTAACGCAAGGATTTTGTCGTGATTGTTGCGTGAAACGAAGATATTTTGGGATATAGGTGTTTAGAATTTCACGCGGAAGTTTGCTATCATCTTTTTCGCGCCTGTTACGCGTAGGCTTTGATATCAGTGGAAATAAGTGCCGCGGCTACTTGGTTGGCAAAGATTGACTATAGAGCATGCGCTTGGATATCTATGCAAGGGGTCACCACGGACCCAATTACCAGTACATGATAGGTTACCAGGCGCATAATTGGGTCGACGATAAGCTCCAGTCCTTTATTTATGCACCATAGATACTTGAAGAAATGTAGGCGTTTGAGGTACTTGATATGGATTACGCTTTATGGACAGGTATTGATTTCCGTGAATCTACTGTTCCATGCGACCCAGGCGGTCCTACGTGCAGTCTCCGGCGGTCAGGTTTGAATTCCTTGTAAGCGGGTCCTAATAGGCTCAGCGCACTCGTATACCTCGGTCTGCCACACAGTCGCTGCTGCAGCACTTCTTGGTAACCAAGGATCTGTGCCAATCTATGGTGCATAGAGATGACTAAATGAAATAGAGATGTACTAAACTAGGGGCTCCGCCCCTACGCGCTACGCGCGCCAACCCCGCCCCTCGCTCGCTTCGCTCCGCTTCGGGGATATTCGGCGCTCCGCGCCTCACTTCACGTAGGGTAGAAAAACACAGAAAAAGAAAAACTGTGCTCATTAATCCATAATTACAAAAGTTATCGAATTAGTTATTACGTGATCCGTATCTGTGACTCCCCCTCCCCCCACCGCGGTTGCATCACCCGTTTAGGAAGTAGTCGCGAGTACAGGCCTCACATTTTTCTTCTACCACACATGCATCAAAAACTCGTGTTTTTTGCCCTCCTTAACGGGATGGAAGTCACAGTTTCTTGACCGGGGCAATAAACCGGGATAAAAACTTGTCAAGAGGGATAAAAATCTTGACAGGAGGAAAAAAAACTCTCGTCACCATAGTAACGATAAAATAAACTAAGAAAGTGTTGCCCCCAGTGGAGAACACCGGTCTCGTGGTTCTAACCTCACTTTCTCTCGTTTTTAATACATATGTCGTAGAAAATAACATATGTGCCATGGGAAGGAAGCAGGCGTTTTGTCTCGCGCATTTTGCAGAACTCGTTTTCACTCTCGCATTGCAACTCGTTCTGCAAAATTGACGCTCGACAAAAAACGCCTGCTTCCTCCCCGGGGTGCATAATATGCTATTAATCGGATCTAACATTAGAATACCCCGCCCCACATGCGGTGACATCAATATCGCTAGCATTTTCCTCAGTTCGTATTAGCCGGACTGTCCTAAAGATCATTTCGTTGGCTCAAAATCTTCGACATACTTAAAACTTAACTATAGGTTTTAATAATGGCGCATAGCGATATCGACAAACGGTAAATATTGATCTACCGCCACAACGTGATATTTTTCCACATACCCAACCTTCCTATCGAGGCTATATACTCGAATGAGTGCAATTCAATCGCGAGAGACGAAAGCCATCTGGTGAATGTATTTGCAAGAGGCTGTCCAGATATTACGTGGCATTGTATGGTACAGTGCGTTGCTTGGGCTGTTTGGCTGCGATGGTAAGGTAGGCTAGGGAACGCCCGCTATCTCGCAGTGGCGGTCAGAAATTCCAAGCGTATAGTGTACGCTCCATGTCAAAAGGCAACGTATTATCATATTTTTACCATTTTGTTAACTAATCGGACCATTTTTGCACAACTTATGTAGCCTATGTTCTAAGTGCAGTCCTAACGAACAATTTGGTGCAAGTTTCATGTGAATCGGTCCACTGGTTCTCGAGTTTATCGGTCACAAAGAAACAAACGTACGAACGATTTTATATATTAGTATAGATCAAATTTTCGGCCCAGGTGATAAGCTTATCATCGATCCAATTAACAGAGCGCCTGTTGTGCACTAGTAATTGGGTTCGCCTCGAACACTAGCCGAAGCAAACGCCACAAGCATCACGTCAGTAGTTCTAGGGATTCATTTGCAATTTGCATAAGCGATTTTGACGTATGGATCGCCAGGGAGATTTTAGCTTTTGCCGACGATATATATGGGGCACAGTGCATTCCATGTCAACTCGACCAATGATCTTTTCTCAGCAGTTTTGAATCGCTTCATAATTTTTTATACGATTTTCCCATCTCAAAATAGAACTCCCAAATTTTTTCAGATTTTTTCCGCAATCCGTTAATTTTTTATTAATATTCAAACCCATCTGACAAAAGGTTTCTTTTTTAAGTCTCAAAAAATTCTCAAAAATCTAGTTTTTCATTCCAATCATTTTGCCACCTGGCCCATGATGAGACCTTTTCTTTAAATTTTTGATAGCACTTTAAACATTTTCACCAATCTCGCAACGTTATAATAAAAATCTCAAAAAAATCTAAAAACTCCAGTCCTTCATTCCGATCATTCTGACACTCGGTCCAGTATTATAGTGTTGGACTCTCAAGACGAATTCTCAAATATTCGTGATTTTATTATGAACATAATTTTACCACCAACAGCTCGAACTTTAAGTCTAAGGATAGGATAAAAATGTAAAAATCATTGATTTATAATTAATATTTATTCATTTGTAGTTCATTTATCAACTCGTAGAACTCAAAGACATTGAATCCCCAATACTCAACGTACCCAGTACGCGGCCAAAAGAACGAGTGTATAACACTTCTTGAGTATTGGGGATTCAATCAATGTCTTTGTATTCTACAAGTTGATAAATGAACTACAAATGCATAAATATTAATTATAAATCGATGATTTTTACATTTTTATACTATCCTTAGACTTGAAGTTCGAGCTGTTGGTGGTAAAATTATGTTCATTATAAAATCGAGAATATTTGAGAAATGGTCTTGAGAGTCCAACACTATAATACTGGACCGAGTGTCAGAATGATCGGAATGAAAGACTAGATTTTTGAGATTTTTTTATAACGTTGCAAGATTGGTGAAAATGTTTAAAGTGCTATAAAAATTTAAAAAAAAAGGTCCCATCATGGGCCAGGTGGCAAAATGATTGGAATGAAAAACTAGATTTTTGAGAATTTTTTGAGATTTAAAAAAGAAACCTTTTTTCAGATGGGTTTGAATATTAATAAAAAATTAACGGATTGTGAAAAAAATCTGAAAAAATTTAGGAGTTCCATTTTGAGATGGGAAAATCGTATAAAAAATTATGAAGCGATTCAAAAATGCTCAGGGAAAATCATTGGTCGAGTTGACGTGGAATGCCCCATATATAGTGTGCCATGAAATTTGTGCTTTGATCCGGGCGATTTCCCGTGAGCGCGCTTCACTTTCGGTCATTACAAGTGATTTTTCATTCCGCCAATTTGCAACCGGATCGCGGAGGGCTCTCTACAAGTTAAATTGTTTGTTGAGATTTTTTTTTTTTTAATTGAAGTTTGCATTCATTAAATTTGAAAAGTGTAATTCATTCCGGGATTCATTCACCCTTGATCGCTGTTCTTGTCCAGACGTCGCGTGAAGTATCACTCTCAGTCGTGATTTCTTTATCCTCGTCCCACGCTTCGTGAAACTTTCACCATCCGCAATTTTCGGTAATTCACGTTCCACCCATCTCGCCGTTTTGTCCTATGCTTCTTCGTTCAAAGATTCAAATAGATATTTATGTCGCATGCGCCGAAAGTACAACTGTTTATTCGGCAAGGTTATGTTTTTCGTACGAGCCGTTGGTTTTACCTGGCGAGCCGAAGGCGAGCCTTGTAGCGCAACGGCGAGTACTAAAAACATAACCTTGCTGAACAGTTACTTGCTGCGCGCGCCCCATACAATATTTTTTACGGAAAAGGCATTAATAGTCACTTTGACGCCAGTTGAGTTCCGCACGAACTGCGTATAGAGAGGGGGTATCCTGCGGTACGAAGACTTCATTCCGCAACTTTGACATGCGCACTTCGAACTGCGCATCAAAGTTGCGGAATAAAGACTTTATACCGCAACTTTGAACTTAGCGGCATAAAGTGCCATTTGCCGGAACGAAAACAGGCGTCAAAAAGTGACTTTTCAATGCCTGTGCCGTAAAAAAATATAAGTAGGTACTGTCTTGGCTGCTCTCGTGGACGCACGCGACGTGCTCATATCAAAGAATTTTCCATGATACAACCGATCAGTGATTCACAACGAACGATTGACGTATTACCGACACCCACTTACCGGCACAAGAATTCTCTCTCCCCGAGACATAGCTCCAAACAATGCTGACGTGACGATGCGGTCATGCTACGCTTTGTGTGACCCTGAAGACGATGTCCTTGTACTCTGTCGATACACCACGCTCTTTCGCACGGTTTCACTCCCAAACAACTTTTCTGGGCGTAGATTGTGAACACCGGGAACTGAGATTGCGTCAGGGCACCTGAGGAAGCAAAAGAGCAAAAATTTTATAAGGATTACGACAGTCTAGATTCCACACAGGTAGTGTTAACATAGGTATTTTTGAATACTACTGGTGATGATAGGTGTATACTATTCAATTCCATCTCATTTGGTACGGTTACAAAAAATTTATGACTATGCTATCTTTTATGTAATCATTTTAAGTGGCTATTCAGTTTCAGTCACTACGAGTCCGATAATTTGTGTAATGTTTTCGCTCGTCGAGATCACAGCTCGACTAATGGTAATGGATTCCATCGTCGCTTTTACCGTTTTATTCGGTGACGCAGATATAAGTGTACAGCAAAGAACAAACTAGTATATTATGACACAAGTGGCAAAAGCTAGGAATTGTCGGTGAGTGTATGAGTGTGCTCGTACTCGAGTCACCCATTCCTGGCTTTTCCTCGTGTTATTAGCATTGAAAATGCTTCCGTTTTCGGGGTAATAGCGAACCACTGGTTCAGTATAGGGGTCCAGATATCAAATGTCACAAAAAGTTGTCAGACGAAAGCGTTACGCTGCTTGAGCACCAATGGTTTTAGTGGATCCAGATAACCATGAATTCTGAGGCTCGACGATTGCGAAACAATTGAGAAAATATTGGAAACGTATACGTGAAATTCGCGATTCTGTACAGCATTATCCAAATATATGTATAGCAAAGAATAAATTCCTCTTCTACAGATCAGATAAAATTCGGAAACAGAGAGCGAATTGTTTTAAATCGAATTCACACTAAGTTGAGTCACAAGAGTGCCCGCGGTCAAAATTCCAAAAGACCAAAAAATAGAACGGGCGAAATGTCGAAAAGTGAAATTAACAACGGTTCGAAATGTGAAAGGGGTCATAATAAGGATAGGCCAGAATATCCTTATTTTGATAATCGATGTTTCGTTTTCCCGGAATATTGATTATCGCATAACAAATTTTTAGAATGACTGAACTTTCAAATAAATAACCCTTTCGCTGATACAGCCGTTCGATTTTTTAGGCACGTCGATAAGAAAAAAATCTACAGGTTTCACCCGTGGGGCAAGAATCTTAGGCATTGAAAATGTTTTTTAAATTACTATACGCTCGGCTGTCACTAGCCTAGCGAGTTTTAGGTTCAAATAGCTAGCGTTCACTGTTCATGAAAAATTACGGTATATTTTTTTTTCAAACAAACGCTTTAATTGTTCCTCATTTTTTAAAATAATAATAATCATTTGTTAAACATTTTTACATTTTATCCATGTCATTTTTTAGAATTATTAATTCTCATTTGTTCATTTAGTTCTCGAAGTACTAGGATTCATTCCATCCATCGCGGTATAATTGTCAGTTTGCGACGTACTCGATGACATTTCGACCACGATCACGGTATAACTAACCATAATCCACATTCGGTTCTCTTGTTCATATTAAAACAAGAAACTTTCATACTTCCCATGCCCACCATATTTATCCACTCCGCGACTGCAACAATTAAAACGTTACATCCACGATTTGTCTCCTGTGCTTTCTGAAGACACCCAAAATAGAAGCATTTTTAATGCTAAAATCGTTCTTCTAATGTTCCGTGATTTTTAGATTCGTATGGAAAAAATCGAGATATTGGGCCGTTCTGTTTTTGATCGTTCGGAATTTGTACCAGCATCCATTTTTTTTTTTCAATTGATCCACATGTAGCAAATCCAAAGGCAACAACACAAAAGATAGTCAAAACATAATGCACAAAGACGATAAAACAGGGGACATTTTCAATGCCTCGGATGCTTGCGTTACACGCAAGATCTGTAGATTTATATAGTAGTTTTTATTATAAGTGCGTTAAAAACTCGATCTGTTGCCTGAAATATGTGCCTAATGAATTCTAGCGCTGTTTCATAGTCGAATCTGTAAAAGTGTTGTGTGTCGCTACGCACGCGCAGTTACATCGGAAAAGGTGCTGTGCGTTGCTACGCACGCGTGGTTTAATCGGCAAAAAGGATGTGCGTCGCTACGCATACGCACTGCCATGGTAAACACTGTACCGCTAGAATTGACCATTTTGAGCACGTTTTACCGGTATCCGAAATCGAGTTTTTGACGCCCGTATGATAAAAAAAATGTGTAACACCCGCGTGGGAAAATCGACTTCACGCATTGTGGAGGGATAGCTTTTGGCCGGTAAGGGAGTTGGCCATCCTATGCAGTCTCACAGTGCCCAAAGATTGCATCATGTTTTTTACACAAAAAAATGTGCAACTTGGACGGGCTGTTGATTCCCGCACTTAATGCAGAATATACTATTGTATGAAGGACCGTTGAAGTAATTTTACGTATAGGACACGCTGAAATTCATCCTGTTATCAATCTAATGAATCATCATTGTACTCGTAGGTATTTTACACGTAATTTCAATAGCGTGCCAGATTTAATCAAGAGGGACGATACTTTTGGAATTATTTGGAAATCGATTTCTTCTCCTCCATTTCATGAAAGTTTGAAGTATGAAGAATGTTGTGTGTAAATTTTATGTCAAAATTCGTGGAATTGTTGAAGTTATGAGTGATTCGTAAAAAAGCTACTGTGCGACCAGGTTCGCCACTGTGAGGTTGGATCCTTTAGTTGCCGAGGAAGTAAGCAATAGTTAGTACCTTTCATTTCGTTTTATCAAAACTTGAACTATGAAAGATATTGCATTTAAATTTAATCTCGAAATTCGAGAAATTGTGACAGTTCGACGATTCGCTTAAAGATGACTCCGTGCGTTGATGCTTTTCCAAACATTGGACGCGATTATTTTCAAACTATGTTTTCGTAATCGGGTGGCACGAAATATCTCGGAAAACGCCTATCCAAGGACATCGTATCCAAATTCGGGGATAACCAGTCAAAGGGTTTTCGAGATATCGTGCAGCCCAAAAACCGTGTCACCGAGAAACTTGTTTCACGCCGGCCACGATAATGTCGCTCTTGGGATCCGAATGCCAATGAGAAAAAAATTGCGGACGTATCTCAGGGTACACGCGGTTGAATTAATAAAACACGACTCGAATCAAAACAATAGTTTTCGAAATGAAAAATCCCGAATTTTACGTCTTTTTTCGCCCTTCCAAACGTATGTTTCCCCTTAATGGAGGAAGTTATTCCCGAGTAAAAAGTTTCTCTCCTCTACAACTCTATATGTTGAATGTCAAACATGAAAATCAGCTGCAAAATATTTCGATTTGATGGTTTGTTCCCTACCGGAATTCATCTCGGAAAACTTGATCGCTGTTATATCATTCAACTAAAATGTATTCCGGATAATATGCGGGGTACTAATAATACTGAATGTCAATGGCAAAATATTCTTTATCGCAACTATTGCTGCACCTTATACCGACATCGTTCACAGTGTTAAGATAAAAAAGTCACAACCGTGAATATAACACAAATAGTGGGGCATATGTTCTGGTGTACATATCTCAGGATCTACGTTTCTGAAGTGAGAAATTGGAATCCGATGCGACGAAGGTTCCAATCTTAACCCAGGATGTCTCGAAATCTCGAAATAAATCTCGAATCTCGCATGTATATCGAAATCTCGCATCTATTTTATTCGTTTGCTGATTGGCGGTTTGATTTGTCATCTGATCGGTTAGTCGTCTGCTGATTGGCGGTTTGATTTGTTTTCTGATCGTTTTTACTTTTGAATTCCCATGTATATGTTACGTCGTTTGTTCTCTGATAATCTGTCATCCTCATTTTCGGGTTATACATGTATCGATGACGTTTCGGTTGTGCATTTGTGACTGAGGGTTAGAATATACAGTTCCGAAGATTATTCTCTAGGTAAGTGTTATATATATATTTCATGGAGAAGTCTTGCAGTATTAATGATGTACTGTTTGTGTAGTTATTAAAGTTCAACATACAAGGCGACCTCGGTCACGCAGATTAGTAGAAATTCATCCCTTGAACTTGAAAGGTAATCCTTCATTATAAATGAGTAGAATAAAATAAAACAGAAGTGATGTTGAACTTGTTGGAAGTTTTGAACTGAAATAACTAATATTTGTTTGATACAAATTTTACAGATATACGTTGGAGCCGGATGCAAGACTTGCAAAAGCCCTAATTTGGACCATTTGGGAACATTCGGCCTCAAGCTGATTATGAATCCATGTCCGTGCAGATTAGCAAGTAAGCATGGGAATTCTATAGTGAATTTCAGAAAAATACTAACTGAATCATCGGCGAAAAGTAGAATCAGGGGGATTGATTAGTGAGAAATAATTCTCAATTGATACTGAATGAATGAGAATGATTCAAATTGTTCAATGAGCTCACAAAAATGACGGTGGATTGCATTGGTTAACAGAAAAAACAGAAACTGGATTGAAATTCACAAATGTCGACTTGAATTCGAGTAAATTAACGAGTATTATCGGAAAAAACTCAAATTAGACGAATCGAGGCAAGTGAGATTGATTTGAATCACTTCATTGATTCATGAAGCTCGAAACCTGATTTGGATTGCAGATAAATTCTTAGATTGGGAAAAAACTGCGAGGTGCGGAATGTTCATCGATTTGAATCATGTCAACCCAAAAATGATTGTGTTATGTCATTCGAATTACAAGTTACTTACACCTCCATAAAATTTCAGATATTCTTCAATCAAGGAATAAAATATTCTTTATTCACCAAATGGAACAGTTCTGATAACCTGTTGAGGTTTATATTCTGGCAATAGCTTCTACCGAGGTAGCTAAAAAAATATTAAGATTTCGATTTCTTGAATGAAGAAGACTTTGATCTTTGATTCATGCATGGACCCGACAATATGCAGTAGACAGATGCAAAGATGCTGTTGAAAAAACGAGAAATCAATAAATTGTACTTTAGTTGGTTGTATTAATTGTTAGGATGGTGGTACAACTCCTCCAGTGAAAATATAATTAGAGATCTACCTAATAGATGTAATTAACTCCACAATATGTAGTATTACCGACATAAAATATCATTCTATACTGGGAGACATTCCAATAAAAATCAATAACAAGTAAAATTTTGGGTTCTCTTCAATACCAGGCCTCATCCTATAGGACTTTGCTGAATATGAAGGAATGTCTTTATATTTCAAAAAATTTAACGGTGAATAATTAACTTTCAAATTTAATTAAAGGTCGGTTTTCTTGTGTATAAGGTTCAATTCTGTAATACCGGTTGAGAAAGAACATGCCTTTTTAGGTAACCACGAAGTACTAATCGTCATTCAAATCTGTTCACAGTAGTCCTCAAATGCCATCCGGCGTAACAAATCGACAGGTTGTTTGATCAAAGCTGTCTGTTTCTGTGTGCGACCATATTTATAACTTGAAAACGTACTCCTGAATTAAAGAATTCGATACAAAAGGACAATAATGCTATATTCAAATTTGGATCGTTTATCAATGATGTAAAATAAGATCAAGAATTCCGGTGAGGAGCGCGCGGAGCGCGCGTATAGTATAATACAGATAAAGAAGACGAAGACTCCGAATTCCAGTTCTAACGCGCGCGAATAATATGACGCTAGTCAAGTAAATAAAAGGAAGGTTTACTAGCATAGTACGCTATTTCCGCTCCCGCCCTTAATCAACCCGGCCTCTACGAACTCTCTCTTCATATATTTTCTCAGAACAATTGCAAAGCACTATAGTATATTAAAAATTAATAAAAATCAATAGATAAATTACAAGCCGCAAACAATGAAAGTTGGTGCTACCAAAGACCAATACTACTCATCATTCTATGATCGATTAGATTGTACCGTTTCGTCTTCGCGAAGTGCAAAGAAGCTAATTGCTTAGCTACACGCAATATCGAGGCAGTTTGCAGAGGTCAGCTGCAGATGGATTCTCACAGAACCACTTCCATAAGATAATCGATTCGACACTGTACCGTAAAATCCCGAACCTGGATTCTTTCTATATTTGAATATATTTCCGGTGTGAAAATAATCACATATGTAGTAACTAATTGGTCCAAGATCAAGCTCCCGCAACCTCGGGTAGCAATTCAAGGTTCATAACATTGAAGCAAGATTAAAATAGGCGATGCATGATACCATCGACAACGACCTGTTTCGTTACGATCCTCGGAATTAGCGGGATGACAAGCTGAACGAAGCTAGTATCTATACTTACAGCTTCCGATTTCGGTCAAGAAGCATCATCAGAGTCAATCTCTCGATTCTCTTCGCGAAAATTACCTCGGTATGATCTAACCATGTGCATTCGTAAATAAACTACACTGATCTGACTTGTAATAGCAAAGGTTGTCGCCGCAGGTCTTCCGAGCAGCGTCATTGTTTGGGGAAACAAAACACCTCGGAGCTGAAGCCTAGCAGGAATGTGTAGCCCCTCGCAAGTCTTATATTGTTCACAAAAATCATTCCTTCGACAGGTTCTGAAGCTGGATAAAAAATTCCATGTCAACGTTTTTTTCAAGACTAGAGTTTGAGAGACGAGAGACGAGAGACGAGAGACGAGAGACGAGAGTCACGCCATGTTAAACTCGCGTGCGTCCCCGATTTACGATACACTCAAGCTAGAGAATGAAATCAGTTCTGTCAGTCCACTAATAATGAACGCTGTTCACGCGTCACGTCTTATACTTGGTCCCCGTGAAAATAACGACAAAAAATTTTCACACTACTTCTTTATTACGCTGCAGGTATCGATACTCAATCGCACAATATGACTTGTCATCATTTTGGTAAGTTTAATATTCCGAATATTCCCCCAGAAACAAAAACCGCGTCCCTTCTCAGTGATCGAATGCAATAAGGAGATATTATTTTCCTCCAAATAGTTTTCTCTCCTCAAAAATCGGCTGAGGTCAAGGTTGGGTGTGCCGACACGAGTCGTATAGGTCCGATATCTGAGTCCAAAGACGAATACCGGTTTGATTTTATAACGGGAAATAATTCGCCGTCACGATTATCTCGGCGCGGTGGCAGTGCTACTTCTTCCAAATGTGGAACGTGAGTCGTTTGGTCGGTACTCGGCAGACCTCGATTGGCTGACTTACACTGCTGCAGCCACGAAATACGTTGAACCAGTGCTCGTTGGAGATGGTCTTCTACCTATGAGGACTGAGGTCAAATCGTGTATCGCAGTTGACTTTGTTGTGGAAACGACGGGTTCGACCGAGGCTCTGATTACCCCATAGTTATAAAGGCCGCCGCATTTACATTACGCTTAAATAAAGATGCAATAAAATATGCGTGTCATTTGCTCTGAATGAATCGCGATGATACTGGATATTGTAGAAATGGTAGACGTACTGACCGAAAGCATATGTATTCTTCTGTAATTCTGACTCTTGAGGTCTTTGTTAAATATACAAAAAGTATCGTGTGTTCAATTCTTTTGCATGAACGCATCGCTACGTCAATCCTGCATAAGTGTTCCGAGAATCTTCGTACGGATGAAAAAGGTCTCGGTGCGTGCGTGCGTAAGGAGAACGGAATCGACAATGACTTGAAGAGCTGCGGTTGGCGGATGGGTGATCGTCTTAGGTGTGTGAGTGAGCCATACGATGCATCTGTAGTAGGGGTGGTAGGTGCTTTGGTCGCTTGTTCGCATTAAGTATTCTCGAGACAACGTGCTATGCCATTTCCCACGGCTATTTGGAATCGAAACGGGCGTGTGTGGATAGGTGGACGGGTGTTACGGCGGCGTACGGATGTGTGGAAGGGTTTCGTATTCAATAGCATTCGTGGTGAGGCAGACGCGGGGTGCCTTGTGCGGTGTGTACCGCACCGAAGTCCTCGAAACCCCAAGACCGCGGAGCACCCGAGGGGAAAGCCAAAGTGTCCGGCGAAGGGAAGGGAAGCATACTGGATAGGACATAGAACGGGTAACAACGCCGTTGTTAAGTGGATTAAACTGACCACCACGTGAAACCTGGCTCGGTCTCGCGGCCCACTGGTCGCTCAATTGCTGGAGCTGGACGGCTGACCGACCAACCGACCGACTGGACAGCCATGTGTGAAATTGACTTGTGAATTATGTGTAATTTGTCACACTGGCAGCCAGTGTGCCATCTCGTGCGGCTATCTTGATGCTCGCATTCCTTTCCGTCCTTTTCCCTACCGCAAGAATACGTGTTTGTCCCTTAGTTTTCTGGAAGATTTCCCAATCTTCGTGGTCCTAGAGGCCAGTCTCCATTTCTTTCCATCTATTCTATATCCTCCTCGCTGGGCAGCGCGATAATCTTGGTCGTGACGGTACTGTGATTCTATTCATGCGGATCACGCTGCATAGTCGAAACTGGAGAATTTGAAAAGCAGTTTTGTATACTGTCGGCCTGTTTGATTAACCAGTTCACAGTAGATCAAAAGATTGTAATCTCCTTGATACACATGACGTTCAAAAGATTCAAATTATCGGCTGGCAGCTACTGTCGACACTGTGCTGTGAGTGAGTTAAAGAAAGGGAATAGGCGTAAGAAGCCCAAGAGCTACGGGTAACTCAAATGTCGAGAGTCTAACAGGCTTTTCATACCATGTTCCTAACACTTACAATTACACGTGTGTACAGACATGTGTACAGACATAGACATACACGATAATCTTTAGTAAAGTATAAATCGTATCCGCGTATAAATACCTTGTGCATTTTGTGTAAAAATCGTCATTATGCATTACTGCGGTATGTGATATTATGGTCAAGTGCAGTGCGCGCTATCGTCGGTATGCGGCTTTGCCCCGTTACTCGGAGTATGGACTGAGAATAACCCATCGTAAGGTTGGTAGAGTTGCGGGATGAACATACCGAGTTGTTGAACCGACTAGTGAGTCTCTCTCTTCCTCTACCTCTCTCCCTCTCTTTCACGACCTGCGCTCGTCGTCACGTAACCGAATCTCATAGCTTCGGCATTATTATATTTTTCTATCAAAAATCCGCCTTTCGGGTCGCAATCCGACTGATCTGTGACAGATTGTAATAAGAGAAAGGAAGGACCTTCGAAAAGATTCTATGTAATCAAACATACCAATGGAGGACCACAACGAAGTCTGTATTAACTTATCTATAAAATTTCAATATCAAAAAGGCATTGCTATCAGCTTACTGTACTCTGAGCCGTACTAAGTACGTGAACCTGCATTGCTGCACATTGACCCGAGATAGAAAACGGTCGAGGAATTGAGACACCAATCACCTCTTTGGTAAAGCGTTACACTGAACGGTTAGTCGAAGGTCATTCGCTTGAGTGTTCATCGAAAGATTAACGAATCCAATGGTGTAACGGAGTCCGGGAAAACGCAAGAGCGCTAACGGATACTATAGTTTGAGGTAGCGCAGGAGTTGCACGTTCGCCGGGTTCCCTCATTCAGAACGAGATTATCGAAGAACGTATAAAGAAAATGACTAAAAAATTTAATTGAGAATACAGGTCCGTGCTTCACGAAGAAATAGTCGTGCCGTTTCACTGGTTGAAATTTTTGCCAGAGGAGAAATTATATTTTATACTTTGGGCTGATGTTTTATATTTAATTTATGTTTCAACATCGCTTGAAGACTTGAACGAATAGATTATTTCAATTACAACCCGGAAGATTCAATTCGTGCGTTTCTCGTTACATATCCTCATACTGGCATCCATTATTCATACACAATAGGACAGCCTGGTCGTAGGAACACTCTCTGACAGTGATAAGAGATTCTGATAACTTATTTCTGACCAGCATAAGTTGGATAAAGCAATATGTATCCGATTTCAATTGTCAAATTTGATTCAATGTCTGTGAGAGTTGTACCTCGTCCGCCGACAACTCTTCTTGTGTCGATTTCGTCTGTATGGTTTATTTTCGGTGATAATCTTGGGATAGGAATTTCAGAGTCATTATTCTTCTCATAAGTCGAGAAAAAGTGGGGGAGGCTCAGCGGCTCAGAATTGAGCTTCCTTGATCTTTATCGAGGCACGGTTTGTCTTATTTCACCGGTCACGAACCAATAATGGAATTGGTGGATAGATAGAAAAGAAGGAGGAAAATTCCGGTCAAAGACAAGGGATGCGCGATAAACGCTACCATCTTATATGGGTATTAGGTTTATTTGACGTAGCTGCCGTCGAACACACGAAAGAACCACCGCCATCCACGTGTAGATCCGATGGTCGACTTATCGGCTCGCATCACGTCACTTAAGCTCACCACTAGGAACTGCATACACTAAGCGATTTGTAACGCAGTAGCATGTGGATACGCATGCGAGCGTGCGAATCTAGCGATAAAGAATAAAATCTGATAGCGACTTACCGTATAGCAGTCATAACAGTAGTTGCAAGAGTATTAATATTTGTGTAATTGTAATTGCAATGGTATCTTCACCGTCCGTAATTCGTATAGCATGATCAGGAACTCTGAGCAATAACAGCACCTTCGTTGCATTCATGTACCGTTAGCTACTCTTCGAATTGCTGATTCGAGGGGATTTTTCAATCTCACGCCGCACCGGGCATTCCACGTGGACAGCGGACAGTGGATACTTGGGACAAACCGTGACGCGCAAATGTCGAAATGTCAAACGAGGGATTCGCATATATTCATAAAATGAGTTCCAATTTAATCTTACCTGGATTATTATCCGCGTTGGAGCTGAATAACACGCAGAGACCAGTTTCATAGTTGACTGCTTGGCAGGAATCGTTCACCTGACATGTCTCAAGGCAGTCAGTGAGCATCAGCGTCCCAGGTATGGAGTCTAGTATGTTGGCTGGGGCCGTGTAGACCCACCCAGTGACCAGCTCAAAGCCAACCATCTCCGGATCGCATTCATCCGATCCTGCGGATGGACCTGTATAGTCTGGACCGGAGACTGCGGACGGTTCTGCAGACGCGGATATGACGGAGCTGTCTTCCGCCGACGCAGCTTTTCCTAGTAAAAGTACTAGGATACCCGCAATGAACTGGAGAGTCGCCATCCTGTAGACTGAGCTGCTGTACATTGTCAGACCAACCCTCGATCACGGATTTATCTGGGAAAAGAACAAAGGAAGTGGTCGTTAGTTACAGAGTTTATATCTAGTGGATTTCGCCTTATCGGTGGAGACCGGTTTTAACCCGAAATTTCACCCTGCTTCCAGTTACTATCTATCCTTGTCTCATTCCCTCTTCCCTCGACTAGTTGGAAGCGCGGAACAAGGTTGAATACTATTGAAGGACTAACGAAGCACCCTGGGTAGGCTCATTATCGCTCACCGCCAACCCTCGTTAACTATATCGAGGGCGCGTTTAACTGTAAATTTCGCAGGTCTATGCCCATGCGGGGTCCCTATGTAACTCTATATCCTCATCCTTCCATAGTGCAAATATTGGGACAACGATCCTGATCTATAATGGAAACATCAGGCCTTCTCGCAAATATTTGAATAAGCTAGATTTCTCAAAACTTTGTTACAACTCTGAGCTATAGCTGTACCGATAGCTGAACCGATAACAGAAATGGGGGCCTATCAATGGATGTTCTTTATTTGATGCGCGCTGCCTCATATTAACTGAGAAACAGGGGCAGACTATTTTCGCCACAACATTACGTGTAGAAATTTACTCAAAGTCTGGACGCCTAGCAAGCGCTGGGCTATAACGGTAGGCCGAGTTATGTGTTACACCCCAGCTGGCTAGCCCGTCCAGATTCACGAGTGATTTTCTACAGTAACTGATCCAAGTTTATAGTACCACTTCTCGAGGGACGCTCTGCCGGTACAATATCTCTAGATTAGGCTTATAGGCGACGCAATACACAGACGATACTGTAATGGACACGGTCGAAAACTCGTGCTATCGTAAGAAGGCGTGAAAATTCTTTTGCCGTAACAACTGAATGAGAACTGCACGAGTCTGTGTGGCTATCGGTAGTCTAGCGGTAGCTAGGCGGTAGGAGACGGACTAACAATGAGACGAGATATCGATTATCCATGGACGTTTCTCTATTGTAGTCTCACACTTCTTTCAACATGACGTGGCACCTGATTCTAATTGAGAACTTTTAGTCACAAATCCTTAATTCACTCCATTCTATCTCTCCACTACATCGTCTGGACCGAGCCGGGCCCAGACTTGAATCCAGCGAAATAATCATAGCGTGTGATCTTAACGATGAAGTACGGAGATGGATCCGTCATAACGATACATAAGATGTACGTATGGTGGAGTCGGGCACACATTTGCGGTAGGTACTTTGGGCACGCAGATGAATATTCATGTATCTATAAAATGGTACGAATGTCCCAATTAGTTATGAACAACATAGTCCTAGGCAGATACCGAGATCTGGCGATCGAGGATCAACGATTCACGGAGAAAAACGTTGTAACACTGCGAAAGAGAGCGAGGAAGACGGCACAGGCACGTGTGAACACAGCGACCTGGCCGCAGCGGCGACAACTGACGCGCGGCGTCTTTGAATACGTGCAGACGGATATACCTTCGCCAACCGCTACCTTTTCCCTATTTCCTCGTTCGCCTCTCCATCTTTCTCTCTGTAGGCTTAGGCTCTCGCACCAGGTGCCGAAGCGTCACACGGCAAAGTAACGGGTCGCGGGGACGTTCTTTAGACCCAATCAAAATGACAGTCGTGCAATCGCGACCTGCAATCTTCAGCTACGACCACTTCGGAATTCAACTAAAACTGATCACGAAACGGCATACTTTTACTACCGCTTATTCACCACTCTTTCTTTTGTTTCGCACTCTAATTAGCCGATATGCTCATTCTTTTTGGCTCCCTAAGTCTCTTTATATTTCCGTCTCGACTCATCTTTCGTTGCTACGATACAAGAAGCTGGGGCGGTAAGGCGTGGATATCGAAGACGATGATTGAGTTTTTGCTATTATGCCACGCGAGACTAACGAAATTCAACGTTATGCCGTTTGACTGTTACAGATGTCTGAAGGCTTCCACCGCAAATCCCCTAACCCTTGGAAGTTTTGAACGTTGCCACTATAACCTACCGTTACTCCAGAGTATTGGAACCCAAAGTATAGCAAATGCCGATCAGCAGTATTCTTTTCACGGTGAACATCTTTTGACTTCACTCCTTCGGGTCTGACCCCGGGTGATTGTTACCTGGGTGATGCGGAGTGACAGGCATACCCTGCAATCCTATACCTGCTAAGTGACAATCGTCGTCAAGAGCATCGATTGTTTGCAGAGAATAGTCAAAGCCTTGCGGTTAACCCTAGACGGATACTCGGGGTTATTCGTAACCCCAGAAACAATGTACGAAAAATAAGCGTAACCGTCTAGGGTTAATGGCCAATGGTATGGTATGTTATGGTTCTATATTCGTTCGCGCGCGTTTGTGAGACATTAAACAATGGGAAAAGAAAGTCGCAGTCGGATAAGGAGGAAACTGGTTCATTTCTGGCTACCTCGTGTCTCTATAATTGGCTTCTATAGCTGAGATATAGATTATATGTATGGATACTGATACTAAAGTCACGACTTACGTCGTTCGCAAAATACACCACCGTCTATGCACTTCTATCAAAATTACCCACTTCTATCACAACCACTACCAACGACGTAAGGCCTGCCAAAGTAGGTATTTGCGTTCAGGTACCGTGCAACCGTGGCTGCCGTACAGTGATGGATCCGGCCTCACACCGTGAGTGGGTACTGCCGAAGTAACGCAGTAATTAAACTTTGGTCGTATTATGCAACACCTTCGAGTGTCACAGAAGATTAATGAACCGTTCTCCATTCGCGTTATCACCCTGATGTGGTATACAACGACGCTTATATGTATACTGAAACCTCTGATGCCTGTCAGCCAGCCTTGCCTGGAATTATTCTTATCGCTTACTGCTGTACAATGGGTCGGTTGGCGTGTAGTCCCTCGCGGCTAAATCGTGATTGAAGATCTTGTCACGGGGTAGTATAACTTTCAGCTCGTTTTATCTGTGTACTCGCATGCCCAATCTCCTGGTGGTAGTGCTGTGGTCGAACGTTTGTGAAGAAATCGTCGTCGCCCCAGTGCGCTTCCCAGTAATCGAGTTTCGGTGCGCGTTGAAAAATCAAAGCTCTTGAGTAATCCTTAATACCAAGTATGTAGTACGCGTACCTTTGCATACTGCGCATTGAGTTTTTATCAGTGAAGAATCGTCAGATCCTCCTCCGTGTACATTATTAACACGAACACAAGAGTCGCACCGGTTGCATTCCACTTGTGGATTGCGGATTTATAAGCAGAATCGTAGTTGATTCGAATTTCTACACAGGTACAGCTCGATCCTCGATCGTAGGTATTTTTTCATGAAATAGAAAGCTGGGCGCCCGGTGGCGAATCCTCCTCGATACGTCAGAGTCGTTGGAAATGAAAACCTCAGGACCTGAATTGTCGAAAATCACGTTTATACTGAGTTTACAATATAGATTCCGTCTATGTAGTCCGCACCGCTTTGCTACTGTTCGATGCCTCGATGCCCCCTTCTGACTAATCTCTTGATATGTGCCAGCGACTATCGACTGTCAAATTACCCACTCACTTACTCGTGACAGAAACTGGAGCCACGCGTCAGTGCTACTATACGTTTTCACAGGTGGCAAAGCCCAATGATCGCCATTATATTTTACGTGTGGGTCGAAAGCTGAGAAAGAGACAAACGGATGGTCAGAAAGAACGCAGGTAGGGCTGTGCGTACCACGCCAAGAATACGGCCCGCGGGTTGATAATTGCCGCTTCGTGGTAGTAATTCTATTACGTTCGGGCACGAAGCCACAATCATTCCTGGCAATGATTCGATTGTTCCGTTATCTGGACGATTGCACGTAGTCGCTTATACCCGTTGGACTTCAGCCGCAACAATGTGTCGGTTTCACGAGTCGTAGCACCGCACAGTCAAATCTACTGCGGGCAAGAAGCTATCTTAGATGGGTTCACGAAATCTATATAGACAGTACGACTCCGTGCTGCCGAAGTTACGAAAGCTTTGCTCATCTAAGAAATATTCACCACAGCCAAGCTCCATCGCATAAAAGTGTCGTCACAGAATCATATCGATAATGGCATATAATCTATTGACACAGGAATGTCTGTTTTCGTCTATTCACAGTGCGTTGACAGAGGCGGGAATCATCAGTCACCGCATGACACTTGACACCTTTGAGTGGCGGCATATTATTTTTTTTTATATAGTATACCGCATCCCTGAGACGAGCGATGCATTACTTCTACACGAGCCTAGCCTTCTGGTCTCGAAAACCAATCACCTGTAACTAATTGTTAAATTTTTTTTCGAGCTATAACGACGTCACTTATTTCCTGGCTATACGAATCAATCGTTCATTAATACTGATGCAGGAATCCTTCACGCGCTGTACTATAATGGCGAAAAACACCATCAGAATTAAACTGGATAGCAATGAAACGAGGTACGTCGATTGACACCGCGCTACAACTATATGACATTTTTTCACATTATCCTTACTTCCTCTTGCACTCTCCTGATAGGTGTGACCTGCACGACACAACCACCAATTACGAGTTTCACTTTCTCTACCTCAATCAATGCAGTCAATGCGCGGCACAGCTTATTGCAATCATGTTACACAAACTTCGAATCAAGTCATCCTCTCCCTGCCCGGAAATTGAGATCACTTATAAATTATAATGCGGAACTCATTGCCGCACGAATTGCTTTAAAGTCCGGGAAAATATCGATGTTTACACCCCAGCTTCAGTAGTTGAATCTACAACAGTGAAAAAAAGTCGGGGGTCACCCTTTAATAATACGCATTACGAAGGCTTCGGTAACTTCTTCGTGCCCCCTCCTTTGGAACTCTTGAAGAAACGCTATCAAGATTCAGATATATTTAGGTCAAGTTTGTAGATGAGGTACACACTTTGATGAAATAACTTGATACAGGTAAAACAACGTTGAACTACTCAAATCGTGCACGAAAATTGCACAATTTATGTCAAAATTCCGTTGTCAAAGTTGAACCAAAGGGACAAGATATCTACTACCACGTGCCACGAGTACGGTAAGAAGGCACATACTGGGTACATTGGTTTCCTTCAGTTTTCAGTGGCGCAGAAAACTGCAGCACGTGTCACTGAAAATGTATCTCTTCTGTCAACACGACACTCACTGTGACCAGCGGACATGAAGTCGTTATTTCAGCTAGTCGAGTTCCATTCTCGTGAAAAAAACCTCTCTTTATACATTACTAATCTGAAAGCATTCCCAATAAACACAGGTGGTGTAAAAATGGTGTAAATGTCCGGTGAAATCACGTGTAATCCTCGTATACACGTGTATTACACGTGATTTCACCGGGCATCTACTCCATTATTACGCCACTGTGTTGATTCGGTTGCCTGTCAGCTTATATCAAGCACATCCCCGTGCCTCATCACTTGTCAGTGTATCTGTTCTCAGCACGGACAATGGTTAGAGTGTTAGACATAACTGCGGAAATGTTTTGACCGATAACAATTAGCTTGTACGGTTGAATTGAAAATCAATTAAGTTGGCTAATGGATTCGACATGTCATGATACTTTTGGTATGATCAGTATGACAGGATGACGGCCGACTCAATGAGGGACTCAAAGAAGAGATCGCGGGTGTAGGCCTCCCCTCTATGTGTTGTGGACCGCAAGTTCACGAGGCATCGTCATTTCTCATAATAATAATTTCCTCATACCGGTGCTGGCTGGTAACGAACTGACCGGCTGCTTGACGCGTCTGTACGGCTTTATGATTGATATAACAATCCTTTCTAGAGTATCTTTTATTCTTCCAATCTCTGCGCAGGTACATTTCTGTATCACATATCTGGTTGTATAAGCTGTTTATTGGGGCTGGGGCATGCATCTTTGTTTGTTTATACACGCAGTAAGATTACTATTCAACCAGCTGGAACAACTTTCAATGGACTTGTTTTGAGTTTTGTCAAGAAAATCTCTCTCGCTTCTTTTTTCGTACAGAACCTTCCCACTCCAGAATTTGCTGTGTAAAAAGTGGTTGGATTTTACGAGATACTGTCTTCACCGAACTACTTGTATAGCGTAGAGAGAAAAAAGATTATTGCAGTCAGCGTGGCGGACCGCGTGCAACGAATGTAATCGAAAGAAGTGGCGGGATCGCTTTCAAAACGATATTGGATTATCGTTAGATATCGAGATATTGCAGGGGGGTTGGATTGCACATTTGTTATATCAGTTCAATTTACTATATTTTATTATCTTACAATGTTGAATGACACAATGTAACCAAGACTGCAATTACCGGGAGCGTAAAATGGACGCCATTAAATGAGATAGGGATTCGTTCTCCCGCGTACCTACCGGCTACGCTGCACGTGATTATACTTTGCTCAACTCCGCCAGAACAGACACAATGTCTTCTCATTCCTTGCCATTTTTTTCCTCACTTCCTTCTTCTCTTAATCATCCTGGCCGCACGATACGCACTAGAGCCATCCAGATAGAGGGCTTTTGTCTCAAGACCACTCATCTTTCATTGATACGAACAAGAATGCGAGTCATTCGAGAAAAAATAAGCCCGCAAAATTATGTCCGCAATTAATTATTCCAAATTTTTCTGCGACAAGTCACAAACTTTGTTCAATAAATTGTAAAACAGTGAAGTGACGAGACTATTTGTAACGATACGAGTTACATCACGATGGGCGGAATGTAAGTACTTGGAAGTGGCAAACCAGCTGTGGTGTTATAAGTCACGCGGCATAATATTATGCAAACAGGCTCAAGAGCAAACGGTGACTTGAAACTTTGCACACCGGCCCCGGCCACTTGTGTTGGTAGATGCGGAATGAACCTTTTATTCGGACATTGTTATATGCAACTATCGACCGACCGTGTATGTACCGGCAGTCTGCAGGCTGCAGATACTTATACCCAGACAATATAACGAACTGAGGCAAATGAGATAGATGCGAAGATGAGATGCCCGAGTTATGTTATACCTCGGTTCATTAGAGCTGGAGTCACGTGAGGCAAGGTAAGGCATGCACATGCCTATTTTATTAATGTACTACCTTATATACTATATACCTACGTGCGCGAATATACCGTACACACAGTCACGTTACCCCTATTGCGATATGTTTCTAGCTTCTACAATCGGCTCCTGCTACCAGATCCCGAAGATATCGACGCTGATTGTGCTATGACATGCGCGTGGAGTACCTAATAGCCTAATTCATGTCATCCCGACAATAATTTGATAAGAACATCACAACGTTTGCCGTTTCCACGATTGTGAAAGTGCCGTCGCCCATATACTGGTCAGTTTCCTCAGATTGTAAGAGTAGTGAAATTTCACCCCTCTTGAGTGTGAAACTCTCGCGATAACTAATTGCCACTTGTCTGAAGCATTGTCCGTCTGGAATCAAAAGTGAGGTAAATATCATCGAGTTGGATGACCATTGTCTGGACTAGAATCCGAAGAAGAGAACCATTACCGGATGTTAATTAACCTTTCGTGCTTCGCTATTCATAATTTAAGAGGCTTTCAAGGACTTTAAGAAAACTGTAGTGGCAACTGGACTTATTCGCTATTTTCGCACGGAGCGAAAACGTACGCATCGGATTTGGCGCGGGTCGGTTTCCTTTCTCGGTTTTTATTACAGTTGTGATTTACTCAGCAGTGGTATTATTACCCAAGGAAACGTTCAGACCATAGGGTACAACCCACTGATCCCCTGGCAGACCCGGAGGCCCGGGAAGTCCGTGAACCCCTCGGCTATATCCACCCAATTGGCCCGAATATATTTCTGAATTCATGTATATAACCCTCGATTACTTGGTCTCGATTTGAATGTGATTGATAACCGCGTAGATTGCGATTCCGTTGTCGCCTTTTGAACTATTGGCAATGCCGGGTTGTGCTTTTCTTCCTTTGTAGCCATTTTCCTACTCAACTCTGTCAACAATCGCGTGCCAGCAATTCTTACCACCATCTGGTTCTTCCACGATGGTTGTATGTATACTTTCAGACATTTCCCTTTGTTGAATCAGAAACTATATGCAATATCGCAGGAAAACGCGGCGTATCCCGCTGCCCTGAGTTTTCTCAAATACAATCGACTACGCGGCGTGCCTCCACCCTCTCATAACCCATACCAATATCCCTCTGGTTGTCTCAATATCGGTTACCCTTTCCCGAAAACTCACGTGTCTTCTAGAACTATGTACACACGTACGTAGTTGAATGCAAAGAGCAGCATTAGCCGGACACTGAGTTGCTGGGGGGTTCCATGGCATTTCACCTAATCGGTGAAGGTCACCGACGCCGATCTTGATGTCAATTTTTTTCTCAATTCGGCCATCGAAAAAAGTGAACACGTGTTCGGCCGTTTTTCGATTCAGCCACGTTTTCTATTTTTTTGAATTTTCCAATTTTTCATCCTTTTTGCAAACGGACTTTTTTCAACGGGCTCTAACTTCAAGAGCTTTGACTTTTTTCGGAAAATGCTAAGGACGTAAAATGTGCCAAAAAGACCGAGATTTTCGAAAAAAAATTGCACAATTTTTTCCAACTACACAGTTCTGGAATATTTTCTATAATAGAAAATAAATCGATATATTATTCATTTGTACACCTTCGATTTTCCTGAAACTTTTTACCTGAAATCAACCACTTATAATCAAGTTATCCTCCAAAGGAAATTATGGGCCTCGGATTCGTTCGGAAGTTACACCATCATTGGTGCCGAAAAATCGGAAAAATCGCAAGAGATCTCAGGGAAATCCATTTTAACTTTGAGCAAACAAGTTTTCATGTCCCAAAAATCAGTGTTTGATGAAGAATGTAATTTTTCAAAAAAATACCCGACGTCATGAACACAAACGAGATTATAATTTTTTTTACCGTGCCAAGTATATTTTCACGTACATTTATGAATGTAGGTACGAAGTTTTCACGTGGTTCCGATCATAAAATGAGTTCTACATTCGCGAAATTCGAAATAAAACTTCAAGTGTGCGTCAACGTTGACATTATCGACGGTTGCAGCGAACAGAAGAGCGAGCTGCGGTAGTACTCATTCAGAACTAAAGAAAATCAACCGTATAAATGTCGAGATCTCGAAATTTCAATGAATCATCCGATAAAAAAGCGACTAGTTAAATAGTTTAACTAATGATAATATAATATTGAAATAGTTAAATAGTTCAGATTCAATCATTCCAATCATCAGTATTCAATTTTTCATCAAGTACGCTTTTCTTGACGAAATTAAAATTGATTTCCCTGAGATTTCTTGCGAATTGTCCAATTTTTTGGCACCTATGATGGTGTAACTTCCGAACGAATCCGAGGCCCATAATTTCCTTTGGAGGATAACTTGATTATAAGTGGTTGATTTCAGGTAAAAAGTTTCAGGAAAATCGAAGGTGTCCAAATGAATAATATATTGATTTTTTCTCTATTATCAAAATTATCCCAGAACTGTGTAGTTGGAAAAGATTGTGCAATTTTTTTTCGGAAATCTCGGTCTTTTTGGCACATTTTATGTCCTTAGCATTTTTCGAAAAAAGTCAAAGCTCTTGAAGTTAGAGCCAGTTGAAAAAAGTCCGTCTGCGAAAAGGATGAAAAATTGGAAAATTCAAATAAATAGAAAACGAGGCTGAATCGAAAAACGGCCAAACACGTGTTCACTTTTTTCGATGGACGAATTGAAAAAAAAATTTACATCAAGATCGGCGTCGGTGACCTTCACCGATTAGGTGAAATGCCATGGAACCCCCCTGTTGCAAGAGATGTAGAGTCGGTGTATTTGACTGGTTTTTTTAAGACTGCCCGTTCATCGTAATATTTATCGAAGCAAGAATCGCAATGCGAGAATTCCTCGTACAGTCAATAGCTTATATGATATCTGTGCCGTGTGACCGGAATGAAACTTGATGATATTGACAGAATTTTACAACGATTGTAAAACTCGGTCCGGTTCGAGAGCCGGTTGAGCACGTATCTCTCGACGTAGTACGAACGTATATTATCTGAAACGGGATGCTTAATTAGACGCGACTTGTCTTCAAGGATGTCGTAGCCGACGTTGCCGCGAAGACCAGATTCGGTGGGTAATCGGATTTCTTCCCAAGTATCGCGCCGGTCTCGCCGGTCGTTTGGATGAATGCTACGTCAAACGACTCCTGCTAGAGGCACGTTGCGGTAAATGGTAAATACGGTGTCACTTTACCCGAATGTAATTTATTTTCTATGCCTGGGAGACGAGGTACGCGTTTGTCACCAAGGCGTGAGCGAGAACTTTCAAACCAATAAGGAAGTACTCCTTGAACCTGAGAAAACAGTTCTGTAACGGAGTTATTTCCGTCGAATACTCAATTATTTACGTGAGTACGTTTGCTCAACGTCCATCAATACGGGGGACGTACTAATTTCTGTCGAAAAGTACCCGGTTGCATATTCACCTCACTCGATTCTTTTCGTCGCTCATAGTATCATGAATTTCAATTTTTCCGACTCCTCTGCACAATCATTGCCGGGTGAATACCACTTTGAATATTTTTTTGTCTGCTCAAATTTGGTATTCCATCTCAGCAGACTGCGTGATGTACACAAATATCTTTTCTCCCTCTTGGTGGAGAAGGGCGTGGAAAATACGTCGTATATTCTTGGCAATTGTTTCGGCTTCTGTCGGATGCGTAAGCGAAACGTGATCTTGATTAGAGGGATTCGGTTTGGTGGTGTACTTAGGTTGGAACGAATGGGAATGAATGAAATGAAGATTCTGCTTCAGGGCTGGTTTGCCGCATTGTTGGATAAATGGTTCTTCGTTGTTGAAACATGATTTCAGTCAGGAAGCATTAGTCACTGTCTCCTACAAGTCGCACGAATTCAACTCACAAGGAGTGCCGGGTTTCGTATGCCCCCTTCGTATATCACAGAAGCCTCAATTTCTATTCTTCCCATATAAAATTACATTATGTAAAAGCAACAACTCTTCGGTAATTGCCTTTTCCCTCTTCCATCACATGACAATTATCCAATGGTCTGTCAAATGGTATTTTCCACATTCTAATGACTTGCCACGCACAAGTAGCTTTGTATGTCTTTGTGCAGAGCGAGCTATCAGGCTGTGGGGTTGCTGTTAATAATCCCTCCATGTTTCCCATAATTTACTTTGATTCAAATTCCAGCGTAATAGAATTCAAGGAACGGTCTTTGAATATTCGCGGAAGGACAGTAATTGGATCGTGTGAGAGGAACGGTGGGATTCTTTAAACCTAGGTAGAAGTAAATGCCCGTCCCGCTTATATAAACACGTATAGGTATAAACAGAGGCCAGAACTATTAATTACGGCAGTCACCAGGAGGGTTCTCTCAGGGCTGTCAAATTCAGGGGCTTAGCCGAAAGCCGGAAAAAATATACCCTAGCTTCTGCCGGCAGATTACGACGACGGCATAGTAGACAAACAACGAATGCGGGGCTGCCGGCAACGGCGTACGACTTTGAACGGCAGAGAAAAGTCAGATGCAGACTGGCTCACCGGAGGCATGCGAACCGATGTCCTGCCGAGACCTTTGTAAGCTGTTTCGAGAACTCCAGGACCATAAAATCATGCAGCCTTATTCTGAGCCACTTCATGGGAAATCATTGACCTTCTATCTAGGTTGAAAAAGAATTTACGCTGACAGCAGCCCCGAAGAATCCAGGAAGCAGCCCCGTGTTTTACTCCTGTTTTTATATTTAGTTCTAAATAGAGAGAGCTTTTAGAACACTCTGTTTAATTCAGCTCAAGTCAAGCGAATTTGGATCGACTCTCGAGAAAACTGTGAAAGATTCGTGGACGAGCAGCTGTTGTCAATGACACGTGCAATGGCAACACGGTAGTAAGTCTCTTAATCTTTTCAAGACTGTTGCGTTCCCACGGAATCGGCGTTCTCTTTGTCTTCCGTCGACGGAAGCGGAGCGACGCATTGCCCACGAACGGCCTGAGCCCTTTCACCACGACCTTTCCCACCCGCCTTTGAATTTGGGTGTTCGGAATTCGTATACTTCAAAATCTCACCACTTAGTACTCGACGTTACTAAATTCACGCCGAACCCTGAAACGGAGAACATTTTGAAAGTGTATAAGTATGTATATTGGCACTTGCAACGTCCCGAAATCCGGTTCCGAAATCCGAGGTGTAGAATAAAACATTCGTCGTAATGGAATTGCTCTCGAATTCAGTGAGCCGATGGAGCCGGATCACGGGCCTGTGGTTCAGAGATGAAATGAACTGAACTTATGGTCGACAAGAGATTCGTAATTTTATAAACTCTCTACAACGGTGCTTAAACTTCAAAATGCCAGCCCTTCAGATTTGGTGAACCGTCGATATTCGATTCGATAACACGGAGTATTGCACAATGTCAATTAGTGATAAGTTAATGATCGCACCATCTAAATATATGACATGGTTTTGCTATCCGCGGCTTCCGCATCATAAGAATTCCAGGTATACGAGAGTATGTCATTACCACCGACCCTTTGGAAATGGGCGTATAAACTTAATAAATAAATTTTCGTATGATATTATTATGGTATGACGTTAATAAATTAGGCTCTCGTTATTGGCCAGGAGAGCTACGGGCGGTTAGGGATCCTGACAAAATGGGGTGGGCTGACATCCCTAATAAGCAAGAAGCTCGCGTGGAGGCATTAGCTAGGCCGAATTCCGGGATACCTGCCCCCGTTTCTAGAAGCTGAATAGGATAGGAAGAATCAGTAGGGATGTCGAATTCAGGTTGGTGGCCACGTGACGCAAATCGTTACGAGATTTCGATATTTGCTGAACTTGTCCATCTATTTGTGTAAACGAAAATTGGCTCAGTTGCGCGAAAAGGTAGGTAAGTCGTTTGAGTAATATTTTTTATATTCCCCGGTATTCGCCTTCCTAGCTACGAAATTGCAGTCACAATTCTTCCCCCCGACAGATATTACGTGGGCGCCGACGTACCAACGCGCGGTGTAAACCATCTGGACGCGCCTTCAATTACCCGGAATGCATTTGGCGCTTCGATTCAGACGGGTTCTCACGCATCTCTTCATTCATTAACGCGCGTTGCGCGATCTTGTCGGATAAAAACTAATTACCCAACAAGTTTATTGTGGGTATCTCGCTACTGCTACAACGAACCTCGCTTATAATCCGGCGAGCTCAGCTGGAAACCCTAGCAACTCTACCTCTTTCTTTCGTAGCCTATTTTTTTCAAAGCATCGAGCCACATTTAATCGTGTGAGTTTATGGAGAAATTCAATATCGCGGAATGAACAAACGCGAAGCAGAGTGACGGCTCGGCTTCCAATGCTAGAGACAGGACTACTAGGCATACTTGCCGCAATAAAGTTTAGATCACTTTCGCCTGTGATCAGAGATTCTACGGCATTACTATATATGGGCAATTTCACCAATTATCAACGAATGTTTGGGCTCGAAAAAATCGATTTGCCTCAATTTTTTTCCTCGCATTCTGTGAACCAAGATTGGTAGATTCACGAAGTTTCAGCCAAATAGGACTCACCGTTCACGAGGAATACGATATTCAATTTTTAGGACAACATTTTTTAACGCATTTTTGACGTACTTCCAACGTCACAATAAAAATTCGAAAAAATACGTTTTCTATGTGAAAAACTCTCAGCTTTTCGAATTCATTTTTCATTTTTCACTAACTCTGCTAAAACCAACTCAAAAACACGTTTTTTGACAAAAAAACAGCGATTTCTCCTTGAGCTCAATGTTTTATCATTCGTTTGAATTTTTATTCCGAAAGCTGAGATCTTTTCAGTAAGAAACCCAAATTCTCAGAGTGGGACGGCTACGTGGTCGCATGTGAGATACGATTAACCTCTCGGCAGTGATGCGAAAATGGGATTTTCGTGCCACTTTTGTGTTTGAAAAAAATGTTCATTGAAATTTTCTCCCGCCATATTTGATCCGCCATTTTGAATTTTGGAAATCTGATGTCATATTCGGATTCAGCTCGGGATTTAGCGACCTCAAAAACCTGAAGATACGCACTTTCATCGGAATCAAACTGTTTTTCGAATTTGCTTCCGCCATATTCGATCCGCCATTCTGAATTTTAGAAATCTGATTTTAGATTTGGATTCAGTGACTTCAGGAACCGTAATACTGAGATTATAATAAATATATTAACATTTTTTTCAAACACAAGAAGGCGCGAAAATCCCATTTTCGCATCACTGCCAAGGGGTTAATCGTATCTCACATGCGACCACGAAAATTTGGGTTTCTTACTGAAAAAATCTCAGCTTTCGGAATAAAAATTCAAAAGAATGATAAAACATTGAGCACAAGGAGAAATCGTCGTTTTTTGTCGAAAAACGTGTTTTTGAGTTAGTTCTAGCAGAGTTAGTGAAAAATAAAGAATGGATGCTGAGAGTTTTTCACATAAAAACGTATTTTTTCGAATTTTTATTGTGACGTTGGAAGTACGTCAAAAATGCGTTACAAAATGTTGTCCCAAAAATTGAATATCGTATTCCTCGTGAACGGTAAGTCCTATTTGGCTGAAACTTCGTGAATCTACCAATCTTGGTTCACAGAATGCGAGGAAAAAAATTGAGGCAAATCGATTTTTTCGAGCCCAAACATTCGTTGATAATTGGTGAAATTGCCCACATATATTATATCATAAGAATATCGGAATATATCATGATGTATTCCGATCGTGAAATCATAGGACACGGGTTGTGTAGCGCTATCTCATATGGCACTGCCGGAAGGCAAGCGGCTTACGTGCTTATGAATTTTAAATAGCGACAATTACTTCTTATGACACAGATTCTTAAAATTAGGTTCAAGTGTTGTTGAATGACTTATTGTGGTATCGTCCACACCATGGGCAGTAGTTTACGTCGTCCTCGCGTTTTTCCCCACTCGCTCTCATCTGTAGTATAGTTATACATTATTCGATATTGCTGCCTCACGATTTCCAAGACTATATTTTCATTGTATGCCACAGCGCCGCACTGCACTGAAGCGGGGCAGGTACAATTGAATGTACAATGTTTGAACATTACTTGAATGCTTAATGAAGTCGTGTCTTATATCGAACAATGCTTTGAAACGTTCACATCGAAATCCCCTCGATAAACCAGCCGAGGTCTTACGGTCCTGCACCCACGCTATGGCATGCTAGTAGCTCCCAACGCGAGGCTGCTTTTCTATCTCAGATTCCCCACTGTTTTTCGCCTATAGGCACGATACATACTTGTATCGTGTTTGTATTTACGCAATGGGCCTATATTTCTATCTTCTCTGCTATTACCTACGCACACACGTCTCAACCCCCCCCCCCCCC
>JAFFZH010014034.1:52176-68712 GCA_018420115.1 Euura saliciscinereae | reverse complement strand
CTATTTGTTGACATTTACACCCAGGGCCTTCCAGCTTCGGGTGGATATTTCAAGTTGTCTTAGTTGTTTTAGTGAAATGTGCAGGTTAAGTTAAGAGTCATATCAATCCAGCCACGTGCTCGGTAAGTATACAAATCTTTTGTGACCTCGGTTTTGATAATTTTATAGGTTAGGATGTATGATAAATTTATACTCGAGTTTTACAAGTTTTACTTTAGTACATATCTATAGTCATACAAATAAATTACTAATTCTTGATAAAACAATGTGAATAATTATTTTAGGACATAAGAAATAGTAATTAATCCGAGCTAGATGCCATAATTCACTGGTAGTTAATATTCTCTAGAGCGACTGGTTTGAATATGGCGCGTAAACCGTGCCACTTAAAATGGCCGACATGCTACCTAATGTACTCCCCGGATAATCACCCCCCCTCGCCCATAAACTCAGGTTTCGCTCCGTCCATAAGTCCGTGCTTCAGTTACATCAACACAGGTAGACCCTGAAAAACATATAGATTTAGAAGGTAGAAACTTTTCAAACTTACTTGTTGTACCAAAATGACTCTTCTCATCGTGACATGGTAAACGTTTAGTATTCGCCACTTTTGAAATAACAATTTTAATCCGGTATCTGGTGCTGTGAGTACGAACTACTTGAATCAGGTCGACAGGTGACAGCTGACTGTTCAAGTATGGTTCTTTTTTTTTATTGTCGCGTGTCGGAGGTTAAATTCTGTTATTCAATGCGTGTTACTGAATAACGTGATATAAAGAATTTAACTACGAACAAATTACGGCTTACGTCATGAAAAACCAGAAGTTACGTTATGTACCTCATGAATTTTCATATTTCAAAGTTTATGTGCGTTCCAAATAGTCACCTTGACGCGAAAATATATAAAAACCTTTTCTTAGACGATTATTTTATGAACTGGATGTGAGAAAGCGATAAAAAAAGAGGAAAAAGTCTGCAAGTTGCTTCATTTTCATATAAAAAATTCTTATGATTCGCTGAATCTTATCATTATGGCTTATCATCATGGCTTCAGTGTTTTGAATTCCGAACACAGAAGCAAGGAATTATTTCCTATTATGTTTGCCATGAAGCCATAATTAGCAGCGAAAAACGCTGATATTCAATTGAAATGAAAGAATGAGGCCGAAGAATAATTTTTTTTTTAACATTATGAAAAATGAATATCTTTAGAGCTTGAATATACACATTATAGACATAAATCTGTACTTCGTAATTATATTCAGGAGAAGCTTGAAATGATTGAAGCTTGAAGCCTCAGCTTCATATCCCCTGGGGGATCTTTCAATATTGACTACAGTCGGACCCCGCGTGGCAAAGAGACTGAAGCGTACGTATCCCCACTCCTTACCACGTTGATGCGCAAAGCCTCTGCGCGTTATACTCGAGCAACGTATAACCTCAGATACCCATCGAGTCATCAGGAAGTACAATGGAGTCGTTTCACCTTATTGTTAGTGGCAACACTTTGAGCTACTGAGAATGTCGTCTGTGTTTAAGGATGTATTGGCCGTGCAATCTCAACAGAAAATGATTCTCGTCGGCAAATTGAGTACTTTATGATAAGATAAAAATCGGAAAAAAATCAACCATGATAAAGATGATAGGAGTATTCATTTTGAATAATAATAATGACCGAAAGTTATCAATAAATTGTTTAAACAAAACGTTGTTCAACAAATTCTCTGGTGACGTTATTTTTCGTTCATCTCAAATAAATGCCCTTATTTTTCTGAACACACATCCACTTTTCAAGAATTTTGTCACTGTTTTGAAATTTCCGTTTTCGAAAATTTGTAAAGGTTGTATTTACGAAACTATTTGTTCCACGCTCCGGAAACTTCGGAATTGTAATCTACATCGTTTTCACAAAAACATATCCAAAATTCCGATGTTTTTCCATTTTTCGAAACTTGGAAATTTTCGAAAACCGAAATTTGAAAATAGTGACAACATTCTTAAAAAATTCACGTGTATTCAGAAAAATTAGGGCATTCATTTGAGATGAAAAAAAATAACGTTACCAGAAAATTGTTTAAACAATGTTTTGTTTAAACAATTTATTGATAACTTTTGGGCATTATTATTATTCAAAGTTAATACTTTGATCGTCTTGATCGTGGTTGATTTTTTTCCGATTTTTATCTTATCCCGAAGTACCTAATATTGTCGACGAGAATCACTTTTGGAACGATTGTACGTTCCATAATAGCTCGTCACAGTTCCGATAACCGTATCGATGACGGTGAATATTGAAACCGTCTCGTCGTCAAAGGGTTGTAAAAATCCCTCCATTAGTTCCCCGAAGCGGGAAATGAACTTGCCACAAGTGTCTGACATAAGATCGTAACGATTTATCGTATTCTGTATGTTAAAATTAGAAATCTCCAAGAATGTGTAACACGGAATGGACCCTATTCCACGTTTCCAACGTTCTATGATTAAGGGCTGTCGCATAGTTGCCCGCGGATATTCCGAGATTTAATAACCCTCTGTGTGTGGGGGGGGCGTGGATGAGCGATACATAACAATAATGAACGCGTCAGCATCAGGGGGCGTGTAGAAGTAAGTGTATAAGAAAACGCGGTTTAAACCCCGTGTGTCTCGGGTGTCGCCGGGTCTCTTTTGTTTCACTTTAGCTCCCGCTTCTCCTCCGATTCTATTTGTTTCCATTAGTTTTTCGACGTCGACGTCGCGACGCGACGCGTCGGTTATATCCGAATGCACCACGGACGGTTCCTTCACCTATTATTAGTCCTAATAGACCATATGTTACGGCGCCCTGTCTCTCGGGCTGACTCGCCTGGGTGGCACGTCGACCGCGACGACCACGACGACGAGGACAACGAGGCGACACGGGGAAAAGAACGAGTCGATGGTCCCCGGGCCTCCGCGGCCGCGTCGTCAACGTCATTTTACTCTATTTCCTCTCTCAGACTCTGTACCCAGTAATTGCGACGCTTTGTAATTAAGGAATTTCACTCGTTAAACAGTCGGTAGCCCCCTCTCGTCGAGTGATGAAGGTAGGCACAACGTCTGCAGGCCAAAAGGCGTAACGAGCCACTGGCTCAGACTTTAGACGAAATCCAAAAGTCGTCTAGAAGTCGAGTCATTTTCCCCATTCGTTACACGTATATGAATCATATTTTAGCCCTCTTATGAGCGAAATAATGGAACAACGAGAAGATTCAGTGGAGCTTCAAACTCTCAAAGTCGTCTCAAAGTCACTCCTGGGTTTCGTGTTCACCTGACGTCGGGATGATGCAGAGAATCAATGTCGAAAGAAGGGAAAAATCATGACGAGGATCGATAATTGTTTCAGATATCAAATCGAAACGATGTTTTCCAATTCATTACCACACTATTTGGAAGCAAACTGTGTGAAACATTTTTTTGTTCGTCTCTCAAGTTCAAAAAACTTTTTGTGTTCAGCATTTTTATCCACATCGTACGATTTAATTGATCGTCCACCTGAGCCGGACACGTTTCACTAAAATCGTTACCGTTTCGTCAATTTCGCGAATTTCGGAACGTTGTTGGGCTCAAAATGTTCGAAAAAGATGAGGCTTCGATATCATCCGACATTTCCCCGGAATCATAAATGAATTACAAGAAATACACGGATTATACGATTAAGAATTGCAAATAGATTGCAAGAATTTCGTTTACTGCGAATAATTATCCCTACGAATGTAGTTGAAAGTGTGTAGAGAGAACTTTTTTGGAAGAGAAAATATTCAGGAGCGTCATAGTCTCAGACATCCGGCGTAAATCACATTCTTAAATACGCCTTCCTTTCGTTGGTTTTTCTTGTTGAGAATAGAGGTTGGGTTTGAGTGCATGCAGTAGGTAAGAGAGAGCAGAGGTTTCCTATTAACGACGCAGAATCTGTCTGGGCAGGGTAAAGCGCGTATCTCAAACGGGTATATGGGGGTTGTGCCCGTGCCCTCGGTTCGAGAACGTATCTGGAGGAGGTGTGGGAGTAGGTGGGTATCCACTACGGCACAGCTAAAGAAAACTTATTATCCGAAACTTTTTCGAATGATTTATACGACCCTCCGCCTAGCAGAATATATAGAGCTATAAATCTCTTCGCTTGCTAGCGAACGAGCGAACGAGCGAACGAGCTTCACCGCGTATATAACTAACGAAACCGTACGCGAGTGAGTCGCCACGGATATTAATTACTCGATATAACAGTCGTCGACGTTACACAGAATTCTGCCAACTCCACTACACTCTACTCCACTCCACTCAACTCCGTGACATCAACGATTATTATTACACACGATTCTTGGAGCCAGAGGTCCCAGCCACTCCCTCTATCCATTGCTATCCTATCCTCGGGTTCTGCGATAAATTCAGTAACGATGCAATCATTGGCTCCTATCCGCGCGCAAAATATCCGAGTGGCGCCAAAATCCGTGAGTGGCGAAATATTGTAATTTCTGACTCCATTCGGACCGAGGTACTCAATTCATTCAAACTTTTAGTCTACGAGAGATTCCATGATTTTGCCTCATTTTTTAAGATTTCAGCTAGTTATTTTTCACGTGATTTCATGTGTAATTGTTGTTGTTAACAAAGTTCGTTAACAGTTAACGCATCGTATATTCGTATATAAGCAATTATACATTTAGTTATAGCTAAGAAATCATTCATTTGAGCGTATTTCTTTGCCTCAAATAAAGATTTCTTAATAGTTAACGAATCACCAATTTCCTTAAAATTCGCGTCCAGTTATATCGGACGATCAAACACGGTAATGAAATGATGAATTCTTGATAGTTAAGAAATCTTGTATTTCTCTTCAAACCGCACCTGTTGTTTCAGCAAAACGATCATGAAGTTCAACTATGAATAGTTAATAAATTGTGCTTTTCTATCAGTGCAGTTATCCACGAATGATGATCTTTTTTTTAGACCAATCTGGTATTGACTAAGAAGTCATGTCCCAATTTTTTTTTAACGTGATAAGTGACTGTTGGAATGTCTTTACTATTTCCACCGAAAAAGATAGTGCATGCCTAAAATATGCTGCCCAAACAATGCCCAGGAACGGGTTCGCCTCGAGCTTCGATTGCTTCGAATGATGCGCCTGACGTCGGTGAATGTATTATGACTGGCGCGCTTTTACTCGCGAGAGTGTAGCTAGAGTATTCAGCGCCGCTCTCACCTCCAGCGGCAAGCGTACAGACTACTACGCACGAATTACATCAAATCTCAAACCCTCATGTAAGATTTGTTAAATGTTAATAAATCTGTATTTGAGTAGACATGGTGTAATTTTTGGATCAACCGAATGCTTTATTTATTGCGAATACTACGGAATTTCCACAGTAGTTGAAACAACATGTATATTTACTTCATGTTAAGATATTATTCAACAGCTTACGAATATTTCGCGAAATTTTCAAATAAATGCGTTCATTTGGTATGAAGAAACTCTTTTCTCAGTGTCTGAAGTTGGCTGAAATCGAGAAACAATTAGTCGAATAATTTAACTGTCTCAAGTCTCAGTTTTCGATTCCAGCCAACTTCAGACCGTTCAGTCGTCAGTAATTCACCCTGTATATTGATGCAGTGCAGGTTTTAACTCTTCTTCGTTAAAGTTATCCGAGAACTTGTGAGAAATCTTGATAGAGAGTCGCGAGGAATGAGAGTGTACGATAATTGACGTCGATTTTTGACAAATTTGCGTCATTCGCTTGGGGCTTGAGTGAGGCATGATAAGACCCTATTGCCTGAGGTAAATATTGTAGTTTTAGGTACACCGTAGGATCTTTCGTGTCCCACTTCAAGTTTGACGCTCTCTTATAAACACTTCTATCCTCCATCTTTCATCTTTCATCTTCCATCTTTCATCTTGTAGCTAGTCGTGCCTCCTGGCTGCAGTATCTTGGGCAACGTTTATTTAACGGCAATCTATAAAAGTATCGTAAAACTTCCCTAAAACATGCCGCGGCAGTAAACTACTTTGCTTCTGGGTTGATACACCCTCCACTCAACTTCTTCTTCTTCCTTACACTTTTTTTTTCCCCCTCGTCCCTTGCTTTAATATAACTTCTAGTTCTGGTTCTCTACTTCTGGGTCGTCGCAATGCATCCAGTTTACCTCTCCTACATTTTATCTACACTCTGATGTACCTCGGCTACATGGAAATGAATAAACTGCCGCAGTACGGTATGTATGTACACGATTATTTATACAGTCCCAGTAGTAACTTCTCGGAGATTTTATACACCTAATTTCAAACCAGAAAAGCCAGTGAAACGAAATACTATTTCGATGTCAGATTATACAGTGTATATATTTTCTTGTCCCGATAGCCAGACGATTGATTAACACGAGTCTTCACCGCACCATGGATGCAAATGAAATTTATGGAGATAATTAAAACGAAGACTTCAACATTTCTTCTATCAAACAATTCCTGAACAAAGTACACATCTTGTAGTTTGAAAATGTGTTTTCCCTTAAATAGTGTCTCGAAACAAAGAATAGAGTATGAACCTGAGAAATAAACGTGAGTTTGACATAGTTTAGTACCTTTCTCATATACTGCAATATAACGTTCACAGTAGAAGCGAGAATGCCTAGCCTGCCTTTTTGGAATTGAGGCAGTTACACAAACGCTTTCGTGTCTCTCTGCACTGATGCAAGAATACAGAATGAAAGGGAAGACAAGTAAAATGGGGTCCAAAAATCTGCGTGTTTTTCTTGATGAAAAAATGTTTTGATAAAAAAGACACGATGCCCAATGGCGCAGGGAAAAAAAGCTGCGAGAGTAGGTGTCGGTGAAAAGTATAGAGTGTATAGGGTATGTATGCTCACCCTGGTTGGAAAGTATCTGGTATAATGGGGCAATAAAGAGCAATAAGGTAATAAAAGTAACGCGATAACTAGGACACCGTGTTTATACGCTGTAAATTCGCCTTAGAAAAGATATTGTCCAACATAACCCGGCCCAGCCCAACCCGAGTGACTTTAACCACCGAACTCTGAGGTGGAGGGTAGCTAACGCACCGTGGGCAACTTTCATGGCAAAAGTCAGACACGCAAGGTGCCCATTAAAATTCGATCAGATAGTCTTATTTGCTCTACGATTAGACGAATGCTTCTTCAAAGAAGTCCTTTTCGTTGGGCACATAAATTTTAGCCCAATTATAACTAACCTTTGTACTTTCCTACCAAGCCTTTACTCCGTCTATTATGCCTCCCCATTGTACATATTTTTAGACCTCTGACGTTATTAGGCGAAAAGGAACGAACGATCTGATCAATTTTTGCGGTGATTAGCTTTTGTTTGAAAATTTTTTAGATCGTTGTTGATGATAATTGTTCAAAAGCTTCTTACCTCCTTGTCGAGAATTGAAGGCCCTCGTACTAGCTGCGACGACTAATAGCAGCAAGGGGGTTAAAAGCTGTGTCAAAGATGGCGGCATCTTTTTTTCACCCGCTCCTTTCGCACCTCGGCGATCTTTCGCTTAACCCACACCCCTCATCACACCCTTCCTGAAACAAAATTTAACCATGTTAAGAATTAATCAGAGCTGGTGTCTGACTATTTTCGCTAATTAATTATCACGGAATTTTCTGGTGGACGAATAAAGGGACGACGAGACTGTCTGAGGACTTTGAAAATTCTATGGACTGGGTACCTCGAGGACTTTGGACCGGGGGTATCTTGAATTAATCAAAGGAAGACGTTTCAACGCATTTATCACTTTCCTAGTCTTTGCAACCTCTCGTCCGTATCGTTTATTGTGTAAAATGGAATCCCGTGTTTCAGAGTAAAATTGACAAACGACATTAAAATCCTCAGAGCACCTGCAGGTTACGGTTTAATTATTTTCAAATGTCAAACTAGCTTTCACAAAATGTCACACGATCAAATACCAAACTTCTAACATTATATTGTTGCAAAATTATTATCGAAGATAATAAAGAAAATAATCTTTTTAATCCTTGTACGATATAAAAAATCTGTGAAAATGTGTTTCGGTGGTGCGGGAAAATTATTCCGAATCTTCAATTCCAACTTGTACTCTGTTTATAACCAGGGATTTCATTTCAACAGTTAATTATGATTATGATTATTCGGCAACGTCGTTATACTTGAGAGGGGTACACCTGCAAACGGCAACGGTAAATTAGCATTTAAAATTCGCAATATTTTTAGCATAATAAAAACCCTTGAATAGCAATGCCAGACTAAACAGTGATGAGATTTCTGACGATTTATTTACCAAGATGATGGATGAGAGAGAGAGGAAAATAGGACCAGAAATCCAACGAGGTTGTTTAAAAATTCATCGTCTCGGTTATGCCGAATGAAAATTGTCAGAACAGCCAATTTAGATTCCGTAAAAATATACAAGAAGAGTTTGCGAATTGATCGAAAAGAAAACGTTTTACGCTAAATTTCATTTTGATTTTTTTTCCCAAGTTTGTATCAATTTTTTTTTCAACTTTCGTGTTATCAACCGTCCGAATCTCGCGGTGTAACCGTAGATTTTTATCTCTTCAATACTACTCCGGTGTAATCAGTTTTTTAGCACCATCAACCTCTACACACCTTGCTGAACGAAATTACATAAAGCACCAGGTGTATTCAATGATTATGATTACTGTAGACTTTAATGTTCAATATTTTCGACGATTTACTACTGCGGAGAGTACAACATACAAATTTTAACTGTAATTTCGTTTGTCACGATTTTTTCTTATTATATAGCAAACACTAATCTAGGTGACCAAATAGCTAATATAAAACATTATTAGACATTATTTTATCCATTAAATACGATATATATTCAATTTAAATTTCCGCGACGTTCGAAATATACAGTCTCTTTTTCCCGCCACGCTATGACGTCACTATTCAGTACAACGCATCCCATGACCATCTAGCGTCGGTAATCATCCAAATATGAATGAAAAATTGAAGAAGAAAGATATTGTTTTATAAAATTTGTAATTTTTTTCGTGATGGACCGAGGGGTTAACCACTCTTGAAGTCAGGTGTACACCTTGCCGAAAAGTCAGTTGAAGTCAGTTGAAGTCAGTTGAAGTCAGCTGAAGTCAATTGAAGTCAGTTGAAGTCAGTGAGTCAGTTGAAGTCAGCTGAAGTCAGCTGAAGTCAGTTGAAGTCACTTGAAGTCACTCGAAGTCACTTGAAATCAGCTGAAGTCAGTTGAAGTCAGTTGAAGTCAGCTGAAGTCAGTTGAAGTCAGTTGAAGTCAGTTGAAGTCAGCTGAAGTCAGCCGAAGTCAATTGAAGTCAGCTGAAGTCACTTGAAGTCACTTGAAGTCAGCTGAAGTCAGCTGAAGTCAGTTGAAGTCAGTTGAAGTCAGCTGAAGTCAATTGAAGTCAGTTGAATTCAGTTGAAGTCAGTTGAAGTCAGCTGACTTCATGAAGTCTTGAAGTCTTGAAGTCAGGTGTACGGTCGACGGACGAGTGGTTAACCCCTCGTGATGGACCTACTTTATAAACTCTGCATCTGGATACTTTTGTTTAACCTGGCATTAAGTAATCGCAAGTTATTCGTGAAAGTCTACCAAAGCTTGTTTGTACAATGGTTGGAAAAAAAGTTTTTTTATTATACGTATGAAAAACTTATAACTAGATATAAGAAAGTGTAACAAAGAAATGTCTGAGAATAGATTAGGCAATTTGCCTCTTACCCTAATCACTTTATTCTCAAGACTTTACCAATTTCAAGACTACGTCATAACAAACTGTGTGATTTATCGCTCCCTGATTTCACCTGAATACATATTTCTTCCAATAACTTTTATCACAAGATCGATTCTTGTTCTGTTATTTTATATCATGATTGCGAAAATTGAAATAACGAATCCCTTTTCCAAATATACTTACGTCTAACGATTAGGTAAGAATCGTGCGTCAGTTTATCGTATAGACAATAAAGGTCGATAGCTAACATTTACCGATCGTAAATCACACTAATCATTCGCTAGTCCCTTGTAATTGGATTGCAACCGTTTAGGCAGTTCCATCGTCTACAAACTACCACGATGATTATACACCCATAGATAAACCGCGTAAAGTACTAAAGTACTTGTCCGGATTACAGTATCGTGGTACCTACGAAGAATTTGATTAAACACTAATCCAGGTGACAAATGTAACTAGTCAAACAATATCAAACCTCATCATACCGCTTGAAATGCTATATATTATCGTCAATCAAACTGTCTATCTTTCGCGTCACGCTATGACGTCACTATTCGGTACGACATGCCCGCCATCTAGCGTCGACCTCAATCACGACTTCGTATCTAATCTCCTAGTTCTTACTTTCTCTCTAAAAGGATGTTTGAGGTTATTCAAATATCACGGTGAAATTGCAAATTCTGACGTGACGGATAATGAGAAAACTTTCCTGACCAAGTCATATGTATTCGCATTTTGGGAACTTTGAACTCAATTTATTAACAAAATTAAGGAGTTAAATAGTGTTTCGCTGGCACAGGAATTAAAAAGATACTTTACAACGCCTATTTAGAATTTGTAAAGTGGCACTTTATACGGCTAAGTTATTCAGGACTGTCGTGAAAGTTATTCGTATGACAAGTCGCTCCATGTGATCATGCCATACATACTATTCACTTAAAAACCCTATATTTAAAAAAAAATAGTAGTGAGAAAAGAGGTGAAGCGAGGGCAGCACGAGCGCGAGGTGAAAATTGCGTTCCTCCTGTGTGGCATATACTTCTTTTTACCCGTCTTCGATAAAATGACCATATTCCATCGCTGCAACGCGGGCGGAAAGTAGTCATCAATTTTCGAACAGAGGGAGGAAAAAGTGAATAAGCGGGCAAAAAAGTAAATTACCGGGCGAAAAAGTGGACTTTTTTGCCCGGAAATTTACTTTTCTTCCCCCTGGTCCGAAATACATGACTTTCGACCCGCGTTTCAGGGGTGAAATATGGTCATTTTATCGTAGTCGGGTAAAAACTTCATTATCGTAGGATTTTTAAAACACTAGTACCTGAAAATCCTATTTTTGAGCACTAGTGCGTGAAAAACTCTATATAATCGAGTTTTTGACGGGATTAAGTATCGCAGAAAGTCTTTTTATGACGGTAAGCTGCCACTTGAAATTCTATCTTTGTGAAGAAAACTTCATCATCGAAGAATTTTTAAAACAGAAGTGCCTAAAAACCCGATTTTTGAGCACTAGTGCGTGAAAAACTCTATAATCGAGTTTTTGACGTAATTAGGTCTTTTCATGACAGTTTGCTACTACTTTAAACCCTATTTTTGTGACAAAAAACTTCGTTATTATAGAATTTTTGAAACACTACTGCCTAGAAACCTTATTTTTGAGCACTAGTGGGTGAAACACTCTTTAACCGAGTTTTTGACGTAATCAAGTAGCGCAGAAAGTCTTTTTATGACGGTAAGCTGCCACTTGAAATTCTATCTTTGTGAAGGAAACTTCATTATTGTAGAATTTTAAAAACACAAGTGCCTAAAAACCCGATTTTTGAGCACTATAGTGCGTGAAAAACTCTATAATCGAGTTTTTGACGTAATTAAGTAGCGCAGAAAGTCTTTTCATGACAATTATAGCTACCTTATAAATACTTTTTATGGCAGTAAAAGTAACTTTTCATGCCAATGCCGGAAAAATAGTGTACCGGAAAATTCGATAACTAGCTAAATATTTATATCCAAGGAGCAAGTGTTCACGTTTTGGTCGGACAATGTATCCCATCGTCGGTATTCAACGGAAATTTCACTTCCTTCGAGTCTTTGGTAACTTATTTATTTTTATCCTTCTGAATTCGGTGCGTGCCCGGCGTCGTCTGGGGTGGCTGGCTCCGATGGGGGTATACGTATAGACGCGAGAGTTTCTGCGGGTTGGGAATATCCCTCTCTCGCCTTGGGTTTCCATTATGCTAAACCGCAAATGGAGTCCTGCGATCAAGTGTCTGGTGCCCCCGTAGTGAGCACAATGGATAAGCTCTTCGGGTGTAAGGTTACCATGACAGAAATTAAATTTCACCATGTCCGCTACCGTACCGCAACGGAATTAGATTTGTCTTCAAACAAATAAGAAATTGAATGAAAATTGAACGAGTGACGATGAGACTATAACCGAATCAAATCTAGCGCTGATCTACTCCCCGTGTTGAACCGAACGGCTTCGGCTGTACAAGGGAGCTAAGACTTTCGGTGTGTCCTTGGAGGAATTGTTCAACTGTGGAAGGGGCCGAAATCGTGCCGAGCAACTTAGATTAGTTGAATCGACTATCCTCTGGTTGGCGTAACGCCAGATAAAATTGGCGTCATACCATTTCACCTTATTTTTATTTCTCGCCCTTCATTATCCGGAGTGCGATCAAGTTTGGCGGACCTTGAATTTTCCGGAGGGGGTCAATAATCGTCGATGTTACGAAGATGGGCGAACGAGGGGGAAGGACAGATTAATCGATGTACAGAGAACCTGGGATGGTTTATCAAGAAAGATCCGTGGGATGGGTTAATCTCGGAGGATCCATCACGTTCCGTTATCTCAGTTTTCGTCCAGGTCAGAATCTAGGTTCGGCATCTTAGACGCAAGAAAACCAGTCTGGTCGATCGTCTTTCGCCTCCATAGAGTCTCCGGCACTTCTCTGCCTCAGGCAACTTTTCAACTCTTCTCAATAAATCTCTGTGTGCTTCCGCGAGCACGGTCTTCTATATTTTTCTCTTTCTGTTACACTGAGGTTTCATATATATATATACATACCTACACGTATACACTTTTCTCACTTTTTACTATACGTACTCGAGCGAACGCTCCTTGTCTCGTACCACCAACGATTCTACTTCTTTCTTATACACTTCCTTCGACCCCTCAGACCACACCGAGGTGCAGGCTACCGGTATAATTTCTTTTGTCTTCAACACCGGTTTCTTTCTAGCTCCTGCTGGGATTTGTACTCCTATACATTTTTCCACACACTATCTTTTATCACAATGAAAAAAGTACCTCTCACTCGGTTCACAATCAGATTCGATTGATAAAAATTCTCGATTGGATCAAAATCACGTACCTATAGAAGTAGAAAGTGAACATAAATTCAGAATTTGGAAGTAAGCAGATAACTGGATTCCAAATTTCGTCACAGTTTCGGAGTTTGTGAACGAATAAACGATTTTTCTTCAAATTTTGATTTAAAAAAAAGTGGAGACATAGGGAGATGTGTAGGTAGTACATCCGCTATTGAAAATCCTTTGACCAATTTTTTCGAGTGATAAAGCACCCTTGAAGGTCATGGTTTGAAATTATTTCGTATTTCTATGTTGGAAATGTAGAAAACCCCTTAATCCTCTGTCTGGAGAATTTTTTATGAGCAGGAGCGTTGAGAATAAATAGTGTATTTTATTTGTCGTGTGGGTGGTTTGCGATATTGTGTTCCGGTAGACCGCATGCGTAACTAATAACCTCGAGATAGAAATTTTGCGAGAATATATCAATGCCAAAGTTATATATAACGATTCGCGTTTGATGTCATTGTCAACGGTCTCCTCTCTCTCGTCTCTCCTCTTTCTCCTTTCGTACTTGCCAACAACTTGACTAATGATCTCTGTCGAATAAACTACCATCCGTATAGTAATTACCGTTTCCATGAAATATTCAGGTGATTCTGATCCGTGCCTATACGCCCATATTTCCTGCTCGAGTTTACGCTACACGAAATTAATATTCAACCGTACCTAGCCATCTACTATCGATCTATTAATTGATTCTAACGATTCAGATTAATCACTCGAGCGGTAGGGGAAACCGGAAACGGAAGACTTATCGATTCGGACAGCGATGAGTTTTTTTTTTTTTTTTTTTGTTTTTTATAATTTTCTACTTTGAGAGTTTGTAACTTTTCTAATAATCGTTTCTCATAAAACGTTGGTTGACCCTGCGGTCTCGACCTCGTAACATTTGATACCAAAGTAGCGAAACCCACCCCGCGGTTAAGACGAGAGTTCAACTGAACCCGGCTAAACCAAAGTGATAGGAGCGATGGGCGAATCGGTTGTAGGTTCACCGAGTAAAGTTACCCCGCAGGACGGGCAAGTTGAACCAAGGTAGATTTCTCTGGACTAACTTTTAGGTGAAGTCGTCTAAAACTCTTCCAGTATTAGGTATAACTTCGGTCTGTCGAAGGCTTAACTTTACAAAGTTACAAACCCTATTCGCACCCTCACGAGCCAAGAGATTCGAGCCACGCGCTGCTCGGGTGATTATTTCTCGTCAATACATGGTTTTGGCGGGAAAGAGATATTCGAACCTCAACGACTGTCTGAATTTTACAAAGAGGGAGGTGTAAAAAAACTGCCAGAGGGCCTCCTTCGGTACGATAATAAACTGAGCACACACACCAAATTTCAGCCCGAAATATTGAAAATTGTAGGATTTGTTCGACTTTACATCAGAATCTATAAAAATTAATAACTCTTACAAATTTTAATATTTTTAGTTGAAATTTGGTGTGAATGTTGAACGTGAAAATACGCATGAAGAAAAAAATCGGCAACTATTTGGGATCAATATTTCTCACAGTTGCTTTGATCGAATTGATATAAGGTCGTTGAGATAAAGGTAGCTCGTAAAATCTTATCAAGTTAAGATGTTTTGGAATTGAAAACAGTTGATTGCACGTCATTCACGCTCTTAGAAATCACCCTTTGATCTTGCCTAAGGAGTACTCTTCTATTTAATCTCGATGCAGAGTAGGGTGTGAATGGTTCTCGGATAGAACCAGCGAACGAGAGAGAAAGAGAGAATTGCGCCGTGATAAACAGCTCGGCAATTATAGCTAATTGAATTTTATTATTCATTTTCAAAATTCAATCTCACCGTTTGTTAACCGATTCCGTTTCTATCACGAATAACGCATCATAGGCTATACCTGAAAATAGAATAAACAAAAATACAAAAAAAAACTTTTCATCAGACGACGTGTATTTGTGAAAAAAAAAATATTCACTCCCGACCAATTAATCGTTTCAAAAATATTTACCAACTTTTGCGGTTATTTCGATTCCAATTTATCCACCGCACGAATAGAACCGTGTCAATTACCGCTTGGTGTTCGATTCCTGAAAATTACTCGAGGCATACATAGAGGTGATCGAAAATGAAAAAAGTGTAACTGTGCGAACAAAGTAATTTTTTGTTTGCAGAAAGTCAAAAGACAAGGACACAACATCCGCCTCCGTTTTTATCCGGACGGAGGAACCGGGTGAATTTTTTTCTGTCTGTATAAGGGTAGGCGAATTTAATTCGTTGCAATTATTCCGTTCGTGCGAGAGGAGGAGGGGGGGGGGGGGTAGGAGAGGGAGAGGAGATAGAGAGGAATAAGGCTCGCAGGGCGAGCCCGGTGCTTTTTACTTTTTGTCGGGAAAATGTTCAATCTGTGGGGAGGACTTAGGGGCAGGAATAAGAGGAATGGCGCCCAAGGGTGCGAACCTAATTGTACCTGTTTCTCGCTCGCTCGCGACCCCGGCCTCGGTGGTGGCCCTCTCGCTGCCATGCCGTTATATCCGGGGAACCGTAGTGGAACCCGGGACCCCGGGACCCCGAGAACCACGGAACCGTGGAAACCCTCTCGGTATAGTCTAATCAGTATTATTCCGGATTAAGTAATCCAAGGTTACCTCGGATAAGAAACGGGGAGGACGGAGTCTCGAAAAACTTCAATTGCCATCTCTGAGTAGGTAGTCGTACAGCTATGTCAGCTATGTATACGTCATTATATACTCGGACTCTTCTCATACAGTGAGGAAACGGAAAAAAATTAGTAGATACCCAAGAAAGACACGTGGAAAGATATATTCGAGGGAGAAGACATCGAAAATGAAGTACATTCGCAGAATTTGAGACTTCGAAGATTTTGGGAACTCGGATATTCCGAATACTTCACGGTAGAGTTAAGATAATTCTGTGGAAAAAAGTTACTTCTTCGAAAGACTTTAGAATACTTGATGTGACTTGATAAAACTTCGTGATATTTTTTTTTTCTAACTCAATCGGGACTTTGTAGAATTTTCTGCGATTTTATGAGACTTTATTATGGGACTTCATGGGACTTCGATGATTTAAAAAAAACTTCAAAGGAGGTAGAAAGACAGGATTCAATGATGATTAATCGAATCTTATGGACTTCACAAAGACTCGATAAGTTATTATTCAATTTTACTTATACTTCAAGAGTCTTCAAATATTACAAGAACTTCGGGAAAACTTCGAAATATTCCATATGATTCAATATAAGATCCCTCAGGTTTCAATAGGATTTCATAGACTTCACGAAATTCATCAGAATTTCAACTTGAGGAAGATTAAAGTTTCTTTATAATCGTTATTCGCGATTATTTATCAACTTTCGATCATAAGATTTGATTGTATTTCATCAGAAGTAGTAATACTTCAAAAGTCTTCAAAAATTACAAGAACTTCGGGAAAACTTCGAAATATTC
>JAFFZH010014034.1:25969-52166 GCA_018420115.1 Euura saliciscinereae | reverse complement strand
TTAATAGGATTTCATAAACTTCACGATCTTCATCAGAACTTCAACTTGAGGAAGATTAAAGTTTCTCTATAATTGTTATTCGCGATTATTTATCAACTTTCGATAATAAGATTTGATTGTATTTCATCAGAAGTAGTAATACTTCAAAAGTCTTCAAAAATTACAAGAACTTCGGAAAAACTTCGAAATATTCCATATGATTCGATATAAGATTCCTCAGGTTTCAATAGGATTTCATAAACTTACGAAATTCATCAGAACTTCAACTTGAGAAAGATTAAAGTTTCTCGGTAATCGTTTTTCTTGATTATTCATCGCTGATTAATCATCGAATACATGATTAATTGATGTTCGCGTTTGTCTGTCTGCGCTCTGTACATTGATACGACATTCACCAAGGTATTAGGAGCCGGTGTCTGCAGGAGGACCGCAAGGCGACCGTGAAGCGGAAACTTTTAATTAATTCGTTAATTAATTCTCGCTCATTGTGAGTGGGTGCTTTATTCTGACGGAGTACATCACGCCGATGTAGCCTAAAAAAATTGAGGCAAGATTATGACCGGGGAAAAAAAAATTAAAAAAAAAAATTAGAAGTGTGTAAAAGGTCTCGACCTTCCAGAGTCTCCAATTTCACTCCTGGATGGGATAGACTATGCGGTCGATCCTCACTGACCTACGGCTCGTACCGCTGCTCCCATCGGGAGTCAAAACTTTTGCTACTGTAGCTAATAACTCTTAATTAAGGGAATTTGTCCCATTGGCCTTTCTGTCTTCCAACCTACAGCTACCCCGCAAATTCTGCGCCCAAACCCTACGGACCCCGGTTCCCACTGCGATTCCAATTCTAATGTTATACTCAATTATAATTAATTAAACACGACTCGTCGACTCAATCAATACGCTAATTTTCCACGCTCTTATTTTAATACACGAATAGGAAAACGGCAGCACTAAAAATTCACAATCACAGATTGGATAATTCAAGGTATCCCTTGATACTCATGATTTTATATTGTTTCCGGTATTTTAAAAAGGTTGATATTCTTGAAACGTCAGAAGCTGGGCCTTTTTTTTGTTCACTGAAAGTGATGAAAAATCTTCGAACCAGTCACGTTGTGGGATGGTCACTAGTTTCAATCGTCCAGTAGTTCATTTCACGCGTATAATTTCCTGATTACATCCACGTTCATCCCGTTTGAATGACTCGCGTCAAACAGTGTCAGTTCGTTGATATCACCAAAGAAAATTTCTCCGCTCCGTTTCCATTAACGCAATATATTGATTTGATTCGATTCATCGATAACGAATCTGTGCATGAAACACGGACCGATTTCAATTGGGTTTAAAACTTTTTTAATAACCCGAACCTCGACTGGGACTGTAAAGAATAAAAGAATAAACACCCTAATCTCTGTTCCTTCGTCGTCTGACGGACCCTCAAAAGCGAGACTATGCGGTCCCTTGGCTCAAACTGGGAAAGGGTTCGATGCCTAACAAGGGATAACCTTGTTAGTACCACGGACCAACGTTGTGTGTTTTACAAGTTAGGAATTAGGTTGATTAGTACGAAGCTGGCGCCACACCCTCGTCTCTCCTTCTCATCTCCAGTCGGAAACCGGGGAGAAAAACGTTCCTACCCCCCCGGTTCTGGTTCTGGTTCTCGGTTTTTCTTCTTCTTCTTTTTTCGAACGTCGGTTGGCACGTGCCTCAGGAAACCAGGTAGCTGCTTTTCGTTCCCATGTGTGCTTACGTGGACTACGTGAACGTGTCACGTTAGGATGGTCGTATGTACACGTGTATAGTAACCCCTGGGGAAGTTATGGGGGGGGGGATGAGGTTCTGCTGCGTTTTTCTCGAACCGGTAGTGGCAAGTGAACCGCGAGAAAAAGTAACTAACTAGTAACTCGCTTGTTACAATATAACGTGGGGGATGAACCCCCCCCCCCCCCCCCCCGTTCATTTTCGTTATAAGATTAATTACGCCGGTGCACCGCAAGAGACAACGACTCAACTTCCTTGTCTAACCCGCAACGATAACCGCACCCTTAAAGTCTGATGGCGGTTTTGGCTCCCCCCCCCCCCCGTACCGAAGGTTATTAATTCTTTAGGAATTTTGGTATTGGTTGTTATTATTTTCCTTAACGTCTAGACGTGGTAATTGATTTTTAGTTCAATATCTGCACGTTCGTCGAATCGAGCCTCCTTGGTCTCAGAGGGGGTTGGGATCGATACGTGGCTGCCTACCGTTGTGAAATAAAATATGGTGAATAAAAATGTTAACAAATAACAAGAAAAGGGCGTGCGGGTTACGTACGTGACGCCGATAAAAATCGAATGGTTAAACCCCCGAGGACATAAAATTCTACTAAAAATTGCTCAATTATGTATTATTATTGTTATTTCGTTTCGTCGTAATTTAAGGAACGAGTGTTATACAATACGTACGAATAATACGCAAATACAACATTTAAGTTTAAGGAGGTAATTCTGTTAGCTCTACCCCGCTTTGTCTAGGATATGCAGCAAAAGTTTCGTTCACCATTGACAAAAGGGATTTTGCTAAATAGAACCTCGCCAATTGAGAATAACGGACAATACTTTATCCCTTTTATTGACATGGAACAAATTGGAAAAATGTAATCGAATATTATTAACCCCCTCCTGCCATCCCCCTCGATTCTCTTTCTTCAACGTCTTCTTTCGCATTATAATTATCTGAAAGAAATGCGCACTCGCAATTTTCATCGATGTTTTTTTAAATAGGACGTTCTACTCGTTAATTCAGGACCACTCGAGACTCGATCGTTTATTTATGGCAGATCGTGAATGGACCACCCCCCCCCCCCCCCCCGCCCCCCCTTTGAGACCAGATTCCACAGATTTTTTATAGAAATATTTGTTATAGAATTTTATTTTTGAATATTTGTCGAATATAACAGAAGCAAAAGCTTTTGGGTCGGATGATTATTTGACCTTTTACTTTTTCTTCCAAGATTTCAAAGTCCTTAAACTTTTCATTTTTTCTTCGACATTTTGAACGGAAGGCCAAAAAAGCTCGTGTAATGTAACTTCCGGCCTTCTGGAATCAGTTGACGTCATTATAATTTTCTTTCAATTAGTTTTAAAAGGTCGTATCCGCCAGGACTCGCGACTTTATGCTTTTAATTGACCAATTTTCAATTCCAACGTTCTTGAACTCGTTTCAAGGTCTTTTAACTGTTGAAAATTCGCGAATAACATGAAAAATGTTTGAGGTATCACGGCTTGAATTGGCGACTGCATCCTGCAATGGTTCCACATTTGTCATGAGAAATCTTGAACCGCTTGTCCGATGTGGCTGAAATTTCGCATAAAGATTCTTAGTCAAGATTTAATTAAAAAAAAAAAAAAAGGCAAAAAAAAACTGTGTCATCAAATTTCATTTCATTGGATTCTGCGATGTAGAAATGCGAAAATAATCAACGAACGATAACTGACTCGGTTGAATTAAATCCATTTGGCAAAGTTCTTCGCCTCTTTGCGAAACACGTTACGAAACGCAGTTGGTGGAAAGTAGATAAAATATCATCTCGGTTATCCCATCACGTACGTAGCGTACGACCGGGGCTATAATCTCGACGAATATTAACGAGAATTTCTCACTGCTGTTGTTGTTCAATGTACAATGAAAAAGGACACGGGTATTATTAACAGTCATTTATATTCCGTAGATTGTCGAGGGGTTATACGAAATGGTATCATCCCCGTGTCGTTTCGTCCGCCTATTACACTGCAGACTCTGATAATAGCTAAACGAGGAGTCCTAGTCAGCTTCGTTGTGCAGAATTGATTTTTTTCGAGGTCCAAATCGTCGAGAATATAGAAAAGTATTTGAATTACGAGCTTCGAGGGGTCGGGATTTTCTCCGTTTCTCATTTTCCATCGAGGGCTAACTTTTGGCACTTTATAAGCCAAAGGGTACCGTTCCGAAAGTTAGGTGTGACGAGTGACAAAGTAGTTTGAACCCCGAACTGAGCTCCCGGCTTTCACTCTCTTTCTCTTTCTCTTTCTCTCTCCGCCTTTTCTCGTCCTGATCGAAACCGAGAACCTCTAGGAACCCCCATGAACCTTGGGGTCCTACCAAACTCCGAAGTGAACCGGGGGTTAGGCATACGCGACGTCTGCGTTACCTCGGCCTACAAATTGGTATCGGCGTCTTAAGGTTCGTACTAGACGTAATTTGGCGAGGGGTGACAGGGTCGTAAGTCAGAGGCTCAAACAGAGTGGCGAGGTATTAATTAGAGTCCCGGTTCAAACCACGCGATCACTTATCACCAAAACTAAACTCGCCTTCGACTCAACCCGGACCGAATGGATCCCGCCAAACTCTAAACTTCGTTTGGTGGACCATGAGAGAACCTCAGATTCGTCAGCTTGGAGACTCTGATACGATCGGCTAAGTTCGCAGGGGCTTTAGACTGGACTCTGACACCCAGCTTCGCGAAAGTTCTCCGAATGAAGCCACCAAAACGAAACTTTCACATTTATTTATGTGTACACTACGCCAGCCGTATGATTAATTAACGCGAATGGCCTGGTTCCTGAGCCTCTGCTCTTCTTCTACTGTCTTATGCAGTATCGAAAGAGAATTATCAAGGAGGAAGGTTTAACGAAAACGCCTTACTAGTGAAAACAAGCGGGTTTGGGCTGACTATGAGCCAGCCTGCGAACTTCCCGTTATTTATTTTGTTCTCAGCTGTTTTTAAATTTGCAAATATGACCTCAGGTTTTTGATCAGCGGTTCAAAAAACCTTCGAGTACCAATTTCCGTAAGATTTCGAATGTTTTTAGTGTTTCTCCCGGCAAATTGGATTCGCCATTTTGAATTTCGCAAATTTGACTTCAGATTCGTGATCAGTGACCCAAAAAACCTACGAGTACTAAGTTTCATCCAAATCCAAACGTATTTAGTTTTTTTTGCAACATAATTTTTAGAGATACGTTTGATGCAAACATACGATTGTTTTATGCTTTTGAATATACAGTTATGCTCATGTCTGTTTTATTAATAATAAAATTTGATGATGATTTGGGTATGATTCGCACGTATTTGAATTCCCACATAATCTCATTCCTGATTTTTCGCTCTCGCTTTCCTTTCAAATTGCATGCTGTATTCGCATGTCGTATTGTTTAGGTTTCCTCGCGCTTTATCAGCTTTTTCCACGATCTTACCCGTTCTAACTATCTCCAAAACGCTAAATTAGCTGTGGCAATCGGATTGTCAGAGACTACGACCTCAAAGGGATTACAAACTAGGGCACGAGGGTCTCTAACTATATTCCCTTGAGGAAGTTCAGTTCTCAATTATCAATAGAATCGTAGATGGAAAACCCGTCATTGACGATTTCATATTACTTTTTCTCAATCTAGAAGAAACCGTGAGAAAAGAAAATGTCATAAATGCTCTACTTCCCGCCCTAGGGCTTTTAGTCGCACTGCGCACTTGGGATGAACTCAGTCGGTCACAAGTTGCGCCCACCTCGACCTCGTGAAAATTAGATCATATTTTATATTTATTACGCGTAGATTAGGTTGATTTGATGTAGTCAAAGGGATCGATACCCTTATTGACATCGAAATCGCAGCGTTATAAATGGAAGGTTGATTCAGCACATGCTGCATATGTGAAATATGATGATCGTTTTAGCATGAACGTTGGCAATAAAAAGAAAAAGAAGAAAAAAAAAGTACCGTGTATAGCAGTAACACCGTTGGCTGTATAGCTGTGTCATTTCTTTTGCCTTTTCAAACCCGTAGAACCGAGTAAGTGCTGCAGTTATTTCCCGTTGCGAAATGACCAACCGCCCGACCAACAGTCTACAGAGTTGATGCTAGGGTAGAGAGTCCCGACTAAGTGGAAGAAATAAAGAAAATGAAAGGAGAAGAATAAAAAAAGAGACCACCGTCCAATATTGTCTTTTCCTCGTTCTGACGTAACTAAAATAGACAAGAAAAAAAAAATCACATCTTCACACCCGTTAAATTTATACCTATATATATACATATCTAAAAGAATTTTCTAGATGATATATCGGGTCCGCATGAAGATTGAAAAAGCGTCTATCGCTGAGAGAAAAAGCTATCAACGTTGTAGGGGGTGGGATTGGGGGGTTGCGGAATCGATCGTCAAGACCGCAGGCAGTTTTCCGAAGGGATGAAACCGCACAAGAAGGCTGTTGGGTGTTTGGCCGTTTCCGAACCCTCCGGGAGCTGATTCGTCGGCAGGGGGGGTGGTTGGATGTATGGCAGAAATTCGAATGCTAGAAACGACCTCGTCGACATATTGCAAAACCTGCAGCCACCCCCGCGAGTCGTTGAAAATTAACAGGTAAACTACTATAACACCCCGAGCATTGCGAAATCGGTGTAATTGTATCAGTGTTTCTAGTTCTCTGTCAATATATGTGTGTGTAAAACCGCGAACGTCGAACGAGAAAGCAGATCGTAAATTGGAAATTGCAGTAGCTCGTTTTCTAGGCCAAACTCGTCCATTTAACGTTACGCGTCTGAAGAGTTTATCTCTACTATATTTTTACTACCCACCTCTACCACCAGCCCCAGCAATCAATATTTCACAGTTACATTCATCGATAGCTGTTACACGCATAGACCAACAGAAATAAAAATCTGAATCTCCATTGTTCGACTTGACGGAATTCGACGAATCGAAAAATTGTAAAAAAATCCCAGGGGATGTTTGATATTTTATTATTCATATCGTCTACTTTTTTTGGTCTATTAATTGATGAAACAATGTGAAATTTTTGTGAAAACAACAAAAGTGAGAAAAGTAAGATTTGATCCACGCCCCAGGGGGGGGGGGAGGATGGAGGATGGAGGGCAGGGTGAAAATGTCGAGTGCGAAAGTGGAAAAACAAAGGAATCGTTACATAGGCGTTGGTTATGTGTATCAGGAAATCGTGTACATGGTTATATCCAGGGGATGAAGTTGCTATTTCTCCGTATTGTTCCCGCGCTCACGATTCGCTTGTCACCGATAACAGTTGCGGAAGCTCGTGAAAGGTTACGGTGTGACGTAACCAGAACCAGGGAACGGTCAGCAAAATTGTACTCGCCCCATCAGCCCCGGCCACAGGCAATCAACGACACAAAATCGAGCAAATCGTCTGAAACTCTACCACGACCAGATCTACTCTGATATAATAACCATTCCCAACGAAAATTGAGAAAAAAATTTATCCCTAATTCGACGAACACCCCGTGTATAATCTGCACACTATGGGCCGTTGGGGTCGCCGGACGCCCCGGGGGTGAATGTGGATGTGGATGGGGGTGGTTGGGCCATCCTACATGGAACAGCACTTACACACCCCGCAGTCTGACTGTACAACTCCTGACAGAATTCTCAGCTTTAGTCCGTTCTCCGTTTCTTCCTCAAAACCAACCCCATACAATCTGCGTTTCAACCCTCGAAGGTATGCGATACTCAAATCTGACCAATTTTTCTGATGCTCTGATACCTGATTTCTATTTTCAAGGTTTCACTAGTTGCGCTTGAGGATAGTCAAGGTCACGATCGTCCTAATCGTTTATCGGTGGTTTGTTCCATATATATATATAACTAAAACGGTTTATGTACATTATTATGTACATACCGCCGGACGCGAAACGCGCGCGCGTTGTGGCGTGATGGTGAAATCAATTAAGGTCCTCCGCTGAGACTGCTATGGGTTGACTCAAATTTATGCGAGGGAAGAAATTAACAAGTCAGATATCTTCCACGTCGAATTACTGACGCGGCTTGTGTTGCGGATGGAGATCATATTAAATTAACGGAAATAATGAAACGATCACCCCCCCCCCCCTCCTCCGTCCCTGGAGATATTACGCCTGAAATAATTCTTGTGCGTGTGAATCTGAGTAGGACGCAAAAGTACCAGACTTACTCATTCAATCAACTAAAGCCCGTGTAATCTTTGGAAAAGTCAAACCGAACACCACCCTTGTTTATAATTAACGGTCCCGTTAATTATATTGACTTTGAATAAAACTTTTTCCACTGCAGGAAGAAGTACGCCTTGTTTCGTATTTCCCTTTTTGGAGATGACGAGATTTCGCGAAAGTAACGACGAAGTGATTTGAATTAAGGTAATTTCAAAGATTCGCTTCCGCTCCCTTTGCCACTTTCTCGTTCGCATATTTTCATCGATTAATTTCAACAATATTTGAAAATTAATTATTCTCAGAGTTACGTCACGCTCCGTGTATTTCTCCTTCTTTTTCTTCTTTTTTTTTTTTTTTTAATTAGTTCGTTTGGTTTTTTTTTTTTAATTTGTTTTTTTTTTCTTTCATACTTTTATACTTTTTTGTTCCAGGTATAATTTATTTTTTACATTCTTCATACGAACCACTTGATTTTAATTGGAAAAAACCACATTGGCCACATAATCACAAATACACACCGGACTCACGTACGTATAGATTATAGTGTCTACCTCATACACCTCTGTTCGTACAATTAGACGTGTATCCAGTAATTGGAAAGGACAAACTATATATACGGGGAATATGCGGTGTGTTACACGTTTGTACTCGAGGATATTTGTAATCTGTTCACTATCATTAGCTGAGTGGAGTTAATTATCAAATTCAAGCAGGTGATGCTGCAGAATTCGTTCACCACTCATGCAAATCAAGGGTATCAAACATATATGTACAAAAAGACTCATACATCTGATTTTCTACCTTCTTTCTGTTTTTTCTTTTTCTTTTTTGGTCAATTGATTTAAAAAGCGCCTTTCTAATGGCAGAAGGTCGTAAGCACCAAAAATGCGATTTTGGTGACATGTAAGGTTGCATACAATTTATTTTTTCCACGCCATTCGCTTTGAGAATAATCAAAACGTGTGAATCAATGAAAATTAGAAGTTTGAAAATTTAAAAGCATAAGGTCGGATGCTGGCGAATACGCCCTTCTTCCATCATTGATTTTAATTGAAAAAGGAAAAAAAGATAAAGGCAGAAAGTCGTAATCACTATTTTGAAAAATTTTTTGCCATTTTTCTAAGATAGTCGTCAAAACTTGCGAAACGCGTAGATAACTTGAAAAAACCGGAGTTTCGAAAAATTCGATGAAAAACATCTGAACTTGAAGCCAGAAGGTCGTAATCGCCATTGTTTTTTAATTTTTGCATTTTATTTCCGAAAATTGTGGTTTTTTTTAATGGTGATTACGACCCACTGCCTTTAATTGTTGAATTTCGTATTTTCAAGTTTTTTTTTTCAAATTTAACTCCCACTAAAGGCAGAAGGTCGTACAATGTCGCTTACGACCTTCTGGAATTAGCGAGCCGGATTATTTTCTTTGTATCAGGTTCAGAAGAGCGTGTACGCCAGGACTTACGACGTTCCGATTTTAAATTGACAAATTTTCAATCTCAACGGTTTTGAGCGTATTTGAAGGTTCTTCGCATAGATAAATATACAAAAAAATACACGACCTTTTGGCCTTGAAAATTCCAAACGGTCGTATAATGATGGCACTCACGACCTTCTGCCATTAGACACGCGAAATGTCAACGTCAATGTCAATGCTATTGTTTATCTTATGTCCCTGTTTGTGATACCAATGTCAATGTCAAAGGAATTCGTGTCAATGTTAATCAATATCATGCAGATAGCACACACCCATGAATTGTCCAATAGTCCTTCTATGGACGACTGATGACGCCTGCGTATCTTTTTACCGACCGAAGACGTCTTTTTGTACTCTCTGGGACATTACAAAGTCTTGATCAATGTCAACGTCAATATGGATCTTGATGTGAGTGTCAATGACATTCATCTAACTTGTTCATCGTGTCATTATATTCGCGATGCTGATGTCAATGTCAGAGCATTTGATTCCGACGTTCATGTGTCAATCTCGATTAATGTCACCGCGTCAACGTCAACGTCAATGTCAGGGTTATTTTCAATACTTGATTATCATTCCTTTCACTTACCAGGGACGCTTATGGCAAAGGAAAGAAAATACAAGTGATAAAAAGAGAGAGAGAGAGAGAGAGCCGGGAGTCTTTCAGGAGGTGAAAATGCAAGATATCAGACGAGAAAGGGGGGAGAATGGAAAGAGAATGGAAAATCTGTAACAAAATCTATTCGATCTATGCCAGAGACTTTGGGTACAACGATAGGGGCGTTTGGCGGTATGTATGTTGGGATTCGAGGGGGACGTGGTTACGGGTATAGGGGGGGTTATTCGAAGCCACCACCCTTATCCTATCCCATTCCACGTGTCCCGGTGCTCCAACTCGAGGGCGAAAGCATTGAAATTGCAAATGCACATTATGGATATTTCCCTATAGAGGGTTGAATATCTAGGTATGCTTCGCGAAGGGTGAGACGGCAGTAAGTGAATCTGCCAAGTGGGCGGGACGCGGGCTCAGGGGTTGCAATTGCTTTGGGCTATCGTCGCCCCCCCTCTCTCCGCGTATTGCGTTTTCTTTCTGCGTTTCGACGCGCTCTCGTTTCCTGCCCGGATTTATTGCAGCTTGTAAGCGACTGACGCGACGGTGATAAAACATCGCTTTAGTTGATATTTTTTCTTCTTGCCGCCCATCTCGTACGCCACCTTCGTTCCTATCTCGGTCCCGATTAGCTTCGTTCGAATTTTGGCACGCGCCGATGGGTGAGACGCGGGCGGAAACGACGCCATCTTTCTTATTCCACTCGAGACGGGGTTCGGGGTGAGGCGTGATGCACATTTTACCACGTCTACCTTTCGCTCCACTTTGCCAACGTAAATGCTAAGCTGCATGCCCGGAGGCATTTTGTCTTCGACGACGAATCTCAAGGTGGGTAAACTCCTTTACGATCGCTGTGGAATATCCTACTTCCGGTTTATAGATAGACGTACAAAGATTTCGCTCATAACGAGTCTACAAGTGATAATGGGCTACCGGCTACAGTTGTGACTGTTTCATTATCGTCGGTATCTACTTTCTGCTTGCAGCTAGGAGAAAAATGATCAGGACCGAATTTGAAGCTGATAAATTTATCTACAAAAATGATCCAATAGTTTTTTCGCGTTAAATGAACGCTTTGAAAGATATACAGGCTTGAAGTCAGAACTTCGTTCTCCAATTATGTTTAACTCTTGATTCGAGAAATGAGTATTTCTTTTGTGACGGAGGTTAATCGATATTGGTGGCAGGGTATAATGAATTGATGTATTTCAAAAGTGCTTGTGTAAGCAGAAAGACAAATAGATCCTCGTGAAGAGGATTTTCGATCAAATATTTTATCGAGCTTATATCCAGCTGTACTGTTGAAAAGGCGCCTAAACCGACTCAGGCACTTGTTCCATCCATTCCCTCAATTATAACTTTGAAAGTTTCGAGTTTACCGGTGAAATTCCTGGATTAGAGCAATCAAAAATGTTGCCAGAGTAAAGTAGCTCGTATACGTACACATATAGGTACTTCCCGCACTTGGGATTATCGAAATTTAACCAAACTTCCAACGCTTCAAAATAAATAGTTAATATAAAATATAATAATTGAAGAAGCTACGTGCAGCAAATAATTTGAGAGTCTTCTTCCTATCGAAACCGGAAGTATAAATGGGCTGAAAGACGCCTTAAAGTCAGTTTTTGACTGAAAACCTTGAAATTTTTAAAATGACTTCCGGCAAATATAAAATTTTCTATTTATATGCTTCTAGGTTTTATCAGTGAAAGTGTAAAAGAGTGATAAAAAAATGGCTCATATTTTTTCGAAATGTGGTTAAAGTGGAAATTATTGTAAATGCCGAATCGAAGTTATCTGATGTTTGATAGGGATGACTAATTCGGCGAATTCGTACAGTAATTTAATTCAGCGAAATCGCAAAACGAAGACTTTTGGCGTTGCCGTGCATTTCACCATCAGACCCAGTGTATAATTCTCTTTGATATTAATAATAGCCACGGCACGAGAATACGACGCCTCTCTTCTCTTCTCCGACAAATAACAGCCTTCTCACTGTCTTTTAACCTAGAGCATTGTACCAGACTACTGTCAAAGTCACTCGCATTTCGAGTTGCTAGAATTATACTTTCCAAAGGAAATTAATTTTAGACTCTAAAAGTCTTTCCTTACTCTCTTACACATTCCAAGACCCATACTCGAATACTCAAACGATTTTTAACCTCTATACTTATTCCCAATTCAACCTTCTCTCATAATTTCGTTTTCCAGGTTCAAAAAATTTAAAAATTCGATTTTTCTTTCAATTAAAACCATTTCCGATTGGCCGTGACGTCAGAATTCACAGACCATGCGTGTTGATGTTATATTTGCGGTTATTTTTCGCCAAAATTTGAGGACATGTATGCTTCATGAAATAATTTAGTCTTGAACTCTGGAAAATCCTTAACCATAATTCATGAAATAAAAGCTGAATAACCGGCGTTGATGAAGATGAGTGGTTGTGAAACTTAATCTCCGTTTTCATTTTCCAAAGCACTTGTTTAACATTATTTTTATCCCTCGACTCCGGCAATCACGCACATAATTCATTAAATTGTGAAAGGGAGAGAATAAACCTTTAATAAAAAATGTAGGATGTTGAAGAAAAGAAAGGAAAAAAAAAGAATCCGCTTTTCCATGCGGCTAAAGAGAGAGAGAGCCTCAGGGCCGCGTTGAACACAACGTGAAAAGTAAGCCCAAACGCACCGAGGGGATGCGGGATGAGGGTGAGAGCGGTAATTGATGTAATAAAATTAGTTTAATTATCTTGTAAAATGACCCGATACAACGGAAAGATCTGAGCGGAAGCAACTCTGAACGATTAGGTAGACCCAAAGTTTCGGGGTTCGTTGAAATCAAGTGGATGGAATGATTTAACTGGTCGATTATGGAAAATGGTTAAATTTGACTACTTATTCACCGCATCGTCGACGAGCCGACCCCCCGCCCACAAAGTTGAGAAGTCCGACTGTAACGGAATTATGTTTTAAGCCAGAATCGTGACCTAGTAATTGTGCTAATTGATAATAATTTCGCAGACTCTCGCGGGACTCCGGGGTACTTAATTCACTTCGATCGAGTTAAGGGCTAAATAGCACACCAAAGACCCTCAATCAGAGGCCTAATATACCGACCTTTTCCGCCTCGACAGTAACCACGAACATTCCGGAAAACTAGCAAAATTGAGAAAAAGAAAAGAATCCAAAATTATAGACGATAGCTTAGATATCATTTTTTTTTATTAAAAATATTGTGAAATTTGAGCAATTAGTAATATTCAATGTTCGATTAACGTGTGACATGATAGTATTTCGAAAAATAGTGATTCGAGTTTAAGAAGCTGCTTAAACTGTCCACGAAAGTATTTGATTTCACCCTTTGGTCAAACCGCGGCTTCAATTAGTTAGATTAACACCTGGGTGGCGGCGATTAATAACGAATGATAAATTCCCGCCGAATATATAGTATAATCGTGCGTATTATACGAGCGGATTAAACCGGGGATTAAGGGATGTGGCTCTGCGGGATTTTGATTAAAAATAAATTTCATTTTAGAAAATAAATTCAACTGGTTTTACTGTAAAACGACTGTGAAGGTTGGATAAAACTTTACACCAATTAATCTCTCTGAGAAAAAACAGAAGAACGATTATCTACAGAAATTCGGCCTTACAGCTAATCACTGAACACTGTTCTTCAAAATTGTTCAAATATATTGTTCAGAATTTTTCTAGTCTATTTGGTCTTCCCGTTTTCAAGATCGTAGAATTCCTAAAGTTATATCTTCGAATATCTCACGGTTGTTTCGTAGTCTCCTCGGTTTCCTTAGAGAGAACAGAGAATATCGAAGCGGAAGGTGAATGAAGAATTTATTCGAGTCTCTCGAGAACTCGGTAGTCAAAAGCTCAGGAAAGTTTCACCGGAAAACTTAGGATCTCGGGAAGACTAGAGGTAAGGATGAAAAACAGGAAGTAAATAATCCACATAGCTCCTCGGGGCTTGACCCCAACATTTTCTTGCGTGTCAGAGTGAAAAAAAGTCACACACAGGGCTTCGATTCACCGGCATTAAAAAGTCACTTTTTGAGCGTTGTATCACTGAGAAAAGAGTTTCGTTGAATCGTATATTTGTATAGTATAAGCAAATATACATTTAGTCATAGCTAAGAAATCATTCATTTGAGTGTATTTCTTTGTCTCAAACAAAGATTTCTTAATAGTTAACGAACCATCAATTTCCTCAAAATTCGCGTCCAGTTACATCAGACGATCAAACATGGTAATGAAATGATGAATTCTTAATAGTTAAGAAATCTTGTATTTCTCTTCAAACCGCACCTGTTGTTTCAGCAGAACGATCATGAAGTTCAACTATGAATAGTTAATAAATTGTGCTTTTCTATCAGTGCAGTTACCCACGAATGATGATCTTTTTTTTAGACCAATCAGGTATTGACTAAGAAGTCATGTCCCAATTTTTTTTTTAACGTGATAAGTGACTGTTGGAATGTCTTCACTATTTCCACCCAAAAAGATAGTGCATGCCTAAAGTATGCTGCCCAAACAATGCCCAGGAACGGGTTCGCCTCGAGCTTAGAATGATGCGCCTCACGTCGGTGAATGTATTATGACTGGCGCGCTTTTACTCGCGAGAGTGTAGCTAGAGTATTCAGCGCCGCTCTCACCTCCAGCGGCAAGCGTACAGACTACTACGCACGAATTACATCAAATCTCGAACCCTCATGTAAGATTTGTTAAATGTTAATAAATCTGTATTTGAGTAGACATGGTGTGATTTTTGTCTCTACCGAATGCTTTATTTATTGCGAATACTACGGAATTTCCACAGTAGTTGAAACAACATGTATATTTACTTCATTTTAAGATATTCTTTAACAGCTAACGAATGCGTTCATTTGGTATGAAGAAACTCTTTCCTCGGATATAAAAAGTCTTTTTGAGGCAGCTAACATACTTCCTGTTCCGGCTATGTTCAATATTGAATTGCTGTTCTCATCAATGAAAATCAGGCCTTTCTTATCAGTATGAAAGACGCCAATGAGCCGGGTGCAAGAATTCGTGTAACAGATACGGACTTTTGCGGTGGGATTAAGGGTGGCAATAGAAATTGATGAAGCCGATACCCCGGGGTGTTTCTGACGGCGTTGCATGCGTCGAGACGTCACGCAGATCCATGTAACATAGAGAAATATTGTGTGTGCACAGGGATAGAGGCTCCCCCTTGTGCAGCGAATGCAGTACAACACAAAAGGACAGAACGATGACCGAGGAGGTATAGGAGAGGTTCGATCATGGTGGTCTCAGGGGTTGCTTCGCGTTTCACGAAATTGTTCATAAAATATATTATACGCTACTATATTTCGGCATCAATATTTATTTAATTCACTTTGCGGGATTACGTCATCGACCCTGCATCGCACCACTCTACATTTCATCCCCCTGGTTCAACACGCTCAATGATCACCGTGGGGGGTGAGTACGGGGAGCTAGAAACTAGAGGGACTAGGAACTAGGAAAAAGGGATCGGGATGCACTTAAGGGACCCCCGCATACCACCCTCGAAAAGGTCCTGCAAGTGCACCCCGTTGTGTAAGCAAATAATACTTGTATAGACCATTGGGTATTATACGGACTACCCTAGATTCGGTTCTCTAGATTTTCAAGTGGCTTGCGTTATGTTGTTTTTACGAATAAGATCAAATTTTCAGTATTCAATGTACCGTATCTTGTTTTTAAATTGTAGATTCTTTACCTTTTTTTTCTCTTTGAAATACAAATACTTCGATTTTGGAATTGGATTTCGGTTGGAAAAATTTGAGGATAAAGATTTCCTTCAAATTAATAATTTCAGTATTTTTTTCCCCCATTTTTGCGATTGAAGAGTTTGAAATTTTCAATACATCTTGAGAATATTATTGTTGACGTCGAGAATGTTTTTTTTTTGTATTCGGTCAATTGCAGTCTAGATGAAAAATAACTAAAAAAGGACATTTTTTTTCTTTTTCGTGAACGTGAATCAAATAATTAATATTGTCAATACGCCCTATCTACCTCAACCCTAGGAAAAAAAAACCAGATCATTTCTCCAAGATGACGTAATCTGAAAAAAATCGAAATTCAACTAATTCTGATCTCAAAACTGTTCTTAATAAAAAAAAAAAAAAACAATTAGGTCTCTGATTGTATGGTCATATAAGATCAAAGTAAATGAATCAATTTTTTCTTGTGGTTGACAAATTTCTCACAAATAATTACATCGAATTCTGTCGTAATTATACAGAAATATGATATCTGCGGTTGATTTTTTTTTATGACCAAACGCATTCAAACGCACGAAAAATTCTATACAGCGAGGTTAAATCCATATCGTCTATACAGAAACTGATGAGGCACTTGTTATACCTGCAGCACGATCCTACCTATTGAAGTTGGTTGAATCGATCTAATAGTTTCCGGTATATTGGAAGAGAATAAAAAGTACCACAAAGCGAAAGAGGGATTGAGGGAGCAAAAAAAAAATAAAAATGATTCCTATACCGCAGAATAATATACCAGCTGCACCGACGAATCTAGTTAGTTTTTTTTTTCAATTTTTTTTTCTTCCATACCGATTTACAGCCCTTTGAGGGTATTCAATGGCCAAGTGTAGAGCTTGTAGGCAGAATCAAACCACGGTATACAGGGTGATTAATATTTCTTTGAAAATGAAAATGGATGATGAAATTTTTATTCCATATATCGAACAATGAAAAACTTCTGAGGAATTTCGAATCATCCTGTATAGCGGTGTGAATGTAGCATCGGACCAGATTCCGCAGAAGATCGATTAATTCTCAAATCTGGCTGCCGACCGGTAAAGCACAAAGCTTTGAAACCCCTCGCACCATCGTTGTTATCGTTAATATTATCCCTGTTATTGTTGTCATTGTTCGAGATTAGCGAGAGCAAACACTTCGTTGACTCTAGCCACAGGGTTGCTTCGGTATCGATTGGCTAACACCAATTTATTTCCCTCACCTGCAGCCCCTTCTCTCTACTATTCCGTAGTTAAAAATTGTTTCACAATCTCCCACTCTATTTTTTTTTGTTTCGACGATTTTCTTTTGTAATCGTTTTTAAATCTAGGGGTAGAAATAAAAGTGGAAAAAGTTTACTAGAATCTCTTTTCTTCGAATATAATCACTGTACGTTCATCAATAAAGTTCTCAAGTTCTTGATTCGTCTATCCAGAAATTTTAGTCCTGCAGGGAGAAAGAACAGAGGTGTTAAAAGTTACTAGAATCTCAATTCTCTTACAGTAAAATCGCCATGGATATTTAATCTAAATCGCAAAAAATTCAAGTTCTTGATTTTTCTATCCACGAATTTCAGGCTAGGGAAGAAGGACACGTCGCCACAATTCAAAAGACGAAATTCAATCTAGGGGTAAAAATTAAAATGGAAAAAGTTACTAGAATCCCCATTGATCTTCTTTCCTATAGTGGAATCACTAAATTCAAGTTCTCAATATTTTCTGCTCGCTAATTCAAATCTAGGGGAAAATAAATGAGAGCCTAGGAAGTTCCTAGGATCTGTGGAATCACTAGATCAACGTCAATTATGAAGACTCGAGTCTTTGATTGATTTATTCACAGAATTCAATCTAGGGGAAAATAATAAAAATAGAAAAAGTGACTAGAATTACTTCTCCTCTAATATAATGACTAGATCTCCAATTCAAATGATCGAAATTAGAGTTTTCCCTAAATATTCCGCGTTTGTGATCAGCCTTTCTTACATCAGTCAAAAATTGATCAAAATCTGTGTCAAATTCATGTCATTCTTCTTTGTCTTCCCATGCAGTCGGTAAATTTCTGAACTTCGCAATTCGTGGTTGAATAATTGACGTATAGTCCCCCGGGTTTAGCGTTTCACCCTTCAACGTAACATAACCATAGCAGAATTGCACCCGGGGCTTAGGCCTCGGCGTAGAACGACCTGCCACCCCGTTTCGTCAGGATAAAATAGAAATTGTACGTGTCCGCTGGCTCGGTTCCGGGTTCGGGTCCACCGGGCTCCTAGTGGTCACGGAGAGACGGGATTCGGACAATCCCGCAGAGACACAGGGTTACAATGAGAAACGGCAGTATGAGGAGGAAATCGCGAGAACTGGACAAGACGAAGAGAGAAAAGATGAAAAAATCGCAGAGTGAGAGAACCCAGTGGCATAGCGTAACATGGCGTAGCGTACATTCTGAACTCGACTCGACTCCGGCTGGATCGATCCGCTGGATTCCCTCCACCCTCCTTTGCTCTCCTAACCACCGTCCTTCGTCCTGAGTCTCGACCGACGGCGATGGTCACGCAAACGTCGTTTCAAAAATGCCAACCTTTCTCGAGTTCCTCGGTTCCTTGTTTAACTTCTCGAATAGAAGGAAAGGAAAAAAAGCTTTCTCCTCAAACTTGTATACAGAGTAGAGACAGGCTGCACAGTCATCATTGAATGAAAAACAGAGAAGTCGACGAGGCTGGTTTCTCGAGTTCGAGGGAAAGAAATGTTGCCTTCCGTTAAGAACGTCGAGCACTGCAGAAAAAAAGTCAATTTTTTAATTTCTTTGTCAAGGTATTGACGGCAATTTTTTTTTAAAGAGGGGAATCGATACCAATTGTATGAAATTTGAATGCACAGAAAAAGGAGGAAAAACAATATTCTGTTTTTTGTACTATGGATTTTGTATTTTTTCGATAGAACGTAGAAACTTGAGTCTAGGGGGAAAAAAGGATGAAAAGTTACTAGATTCTACCTTTTCTTCTGATAGATCGATTTCAATCAATCAAAATTCGAGTCCTCGAAATTAAATCTAGGGGAAAAAATAAATATGTAAAAGGTAACTAGAATTTTCTACCTTCCAATAAAATCACTCAATAATGAATTAAGGTACACGAAACTCAAGTTCTTGAATTCTGTACTTGCAAAATTCAGTATAGAGGAAAAAATAAAAGCGTGAAAAGTTACTAGATTCTACCTTCTCTTCTGATAGATCGATTTCAATCAATCAAAATTCGAATCCTCGATTTCTGCGTCCACGAAATCAAATCTAGGGGAAAAAATAAATATGTAAAAGGTAACTAGAATTTTCTCCCTTCCAATAAAATCACTAGATAATGAACTAACGTACACGAAACTCAAGTTCTTGAATTCCATACTTGCAAAATTCAGTACACAGGAAAAAATAAAAGCGTGAAAAGTTACTGGATTCTATCTTTTTTTCTGATCGATTTTTATTTAGATCAATTGGAATCGTCTACATCCACGAAATTCAGTCTAGGGGAGAAAATAAATTCGAAAAAAGTTACTAGAATCATTTTTCTTCTAATCATCATAGTTTCACTATTTAATTTCGTTTCAGCACAAATCCAATTTCCGTTTCCTTTCTCAAATGTTACCGCGTTATTCCGGGCATGCTTCAATACTGTTTCATTGTTCCGTGCGCTTCGCCCATACTCAAGAACACCTTCAAATATTAATTGGATCGTATAAGTTTCATACTCTTTATCAGGATGTAAATATGAATTTCTCGTTGAATAGAATTAATTTAGAACAAAAAATGAATAAACTAGATTGAAAAGCGTTTGTGTAACCGCGCAGAGAAAACTGGCTTTATTAGACCTTAACGCCTGTGTATGGGGTTAAGATACTTGATGAATAAGTGAATGAAATTCATGAAATGAAGTGGTTTCTGAATAGCGTGTACAAGCTGCACAGAGTTTATATCTTTTCATATACAATAATTTATATACCGACCACGATTTGCCTTGGGAAAAGGTACCGGGTTTACCGTATTCTCTGTTTGTTTGTATGTGCGTCTGCCTGTATGCGAGAAATGGGGGTAGACCGTGGTGAATTTACCTCCTAACTACCCTTAATCACGTGGGCCGGCTGCGCCGTTGCGTCGCTGGGTGGTGTAATGGAGAAATTTGCCTTATAAAGTGCAGAGTGAGAGAGAAAGAGATAAAGAGAGAGGGAAAGAGAGTGGGGTGGCAGGTCTGACTGCAAAGTTTAAAAAAATAGAAATGAAAAAATGAAAAAAAAAAACACACACACACACTTCAAATACGCTGTGATGATGTAAATTTAACGTTGAAAAAATCTTGTAAAATCACGTCAGTTAAATACACAATGTTCAACGAATGGTACAAAAGAAAGATATATTATTATTAATTGCTTTATATTCATATTCTGATGAAATTCTTGTGCTAGAAAATTACAATTATGGTATATAACATATATGAAGATGAAATGCGTTTGCTTTGTACAATTATTTATCTATATTTTGCTCAATATATTCGATGTGATATTGGCTCGAATATTTCACTTTGATATTTTGCAATTGAATTTTTTTTTTTTTTTTTAATGTTCGTTTTTTTTCTTATTTTGGTTTATTCGCTAATTAATATTACAGCGCATTGCACGCATACACTACACTCCATGTATCCAATTTCGCTGTTATAATTGATTCGAGGATTCTACTATATAGTATATTCTCGAATATTTCAGCTTTTCACAGAGTTTTTTTTTTTTTAATACGAACGTTGTAATAAATTGGAAATAAAAAAAAAAAAAAAACGGGAACAGTTATTCCCTGTCCCAAAACCGCCCCAGATTTGGCAAACAAAAAAGTCCTGAACAAAATGGGCGTTAAATTTTATCCTGGAAAAATTCTGTACGTATAATTAATGTCATAAAACTTTGTAAAAATTGACGTCTTCTGAGTTCATATTTATCTTCTAGATATAATTTCGAATTCGAGTTCATAAAATTTTATATCATCAATTAAAAATTCCAAATAATTCAGATTCATTAAATTTTATGACATCAATAAAAAAAACAGTCAAATATACGAAATTCATCAGAATTCATATCGTCATTTAACAAAAATTCCGAATAAATATGTTCAAATCCATTAGCTCTCGGAATTTGAAAAAGCGAAATCGAAATTTCCTGAAATCCTGTGAAAAAATTGACTCCATTAAGATCCTTGGATCCTGTATCCTCCACATTCTTGCAAATTAGGGTACAGCAGATGTCCGCCCGAATGTCCTTACGTCAGCGGTGACGTTTCTCGTCTCCCATTTCCGTCACCCGTCAGGTTCGTGTCGTGAACGTTGAACCCTTTGTCCGTCTATATCCCCGGCGCCTTTTCACGTCTCTCTGCAGTCTCCCCTGCATAACCTTCGTCTTCCAAGCCAAGCCAAGCCAAGCCAAGCCGAGCCAAGTCGAGGCGAACGGCCTGACTAGATCCCTTTTTGGCGGCACCGCGGGCCTCGCCGTTCTGACGGCCTGAGATCCCCTCGTCATTAATATAAACCAGCCTGGGACTGACTTGCCCATTGACTGATGAGAATTCCTTCAAATGGAACCCGCCTAGTTCTCACAACCGCCGACGCAGACGCGGACGCAGACGCAGACGTAGACGTAGAGGCGAACGCATCCACCCCAGAATATACAGGGGCTGCTGCCTCCACCCCGTGTAACGAGAGCGTGGACCCTCGAAAATAATAATAAACGAAAAAGGAAAAGGAAAATAAAAAAGAAATCCTACCACCGTCTACGAGGCCTTCTGTCTCTCTTTGCGACCGCAAAAGAATCGTTAGAGCTTTAAATCCCTACCCATCTGAATAATCCCTCGTATACCGAAACCCGCTGGGGTATCAGGGGGAGGATTTTCATTTTTTAAGTACATTAAAATGAATAAAAATGGTTTCCTCTGACGCTGCGGTCTCTATTTGAGGTCAAATGACCGCGCACGATCCTCTCTTGGTGATGAAATTTTCGAAATTAACTGAGTGGTTTTCCATCGTTTTCCTTTTGTCTTCTCATATATCGAGTCGAGACACTAATTAGAGATACTGCCGTAGTTGGCTCAAACAACGTTCCGCTACTGTCAATCCCGTTGTTTGATTACACTGCAATAACCATTCGACGTTGGCACAGCTTCTCGTTTACTTACTGGAGTAATCGACACCGAGTTAAATCCAGTTAACCGCGATTCCTCGCACGGTTGAAAATTCAGGTGATTCAACAAATTCTAAAAAGTTCATTACACATGGAAAAATTGACTTTCTTATTGTTAGAAAAACAAGGTTTCAGACCTTTATGTCTTTCGACGTCTCATTTTCTTCGGAGAGCAATTCTTCATCACGTGAATAAGAGAAACTTAGAAAAAAAAAATCCTGTGATAAGTTATGGTCAGTTATCGAAACGTTTAACGACAATCTAGTCACTCTTTCGCTGATAACTTGGTCCAAAAATTTTCTTTCTCAATTTCCCTCATTCAAACGATGAAGGATTGCTCTCTGAAGAAAATGACACGTCGCGAGACATAAAAACGACATTTTTGAAAAAGTCAATTTTTCGATATGTAATGAACTTTATTATTCACAACCTCGAGACTCTGTTCCAAAAAATAAAAAATTAAAGAAAAAAGAAAAAGAGGAAGAAAGTTGAGAAATTATTCATCAAAGACAATGTATAATATCGATGATAAAAATCTGATAACGTATGAACAATTTTTCTCCAAGGAAAAATCTTTCCCAGTAGAGTAATAGCTGATAAGTGAATCCGAAAGTCGTTAGATCAACAATTTTCTTGTATAAGTATTGTTCCACGGAAGCCGGAAAGCCGTGACGTGGTAGTCACCTATAAATACAAGACAATGTTTTTACAGCCCCCAGAGATCGAAGTCTTCCGCTCCTCCCCCGCCCCGCACTTTGGGAAGGTTTGTTCCAGGTTCCAGGATAGAACATCGCGTGGTAGCGTATACTCCGTAGCTCCAGAGAGAAGAGGAGGTGGAGGTGGATACTGCGGCTGAGGTCGGCTTAGCCGTGTTTTACTCGCCAGGTGCGGCGACTCTATCCTGAAGTAGTTTTACTCACCCATTCCAGGTCCCGGGACCGGTCCTGGTCCTCCTACCTACCACCCCATTCTCGTCCATTCCAAACCCCACGGGATAAAACTCTTCCCCAACCCCCCGACCGTACGTCGACCGGGCGAGCATGGTCAAGCGACGAAACTGTATCACCTCATAGGCGCCCATCTCGATTTTCCCTTTTTTCGGATTTTCCAGTCTTACAGCAATATCTATTCCGGATAGGGCGCCGGTAAGTCTCTTCGACACCGATTGAGGTCAAATTGCCGTAAAAAGTTTTTTGAGGGGTCAAAAAGTGACTTTTTAATGCCTGTGTCGGAAAAATAGTATTCGCTCAGCCTCGATTTTGGACTGACCTTGATTTCGCAGCCTTTGAAACTTCTCTTTTCAAACTGGTTTCGAAATGAAAGTTTTTCGATCTTCAGAATCCTGATAATTAAGCGACTCAAGAAACCCTCACATACAATTTTTGCACGAGTTTTGGATGCTTTTTTCACCCATTGAGTCCACAGTTACGAATTTTTTAAATCTGACCCTGGTTTCGTTATCAGCGACCCAAAAGACCTTCGGGTACCAAAGATTTCGTAATTTCAATTTTATCTTAGGGAATTTTGTTCTCTAAATTATTAAAAAACTAATGAGCCGATCAAATCCAGAATCTGATCAGTTCGGAGTTTGAGAAAGCCGCGTCGAATGAGACCAATTTCATCAAAATCGATGTATCGTCCGACAAGAAATTTTCTTATTCTTTGAAGAACTATGGAAATTATTTCTGTTAGTGCCCTGGGTTTTATTCCAGTTTCGAAAACAGTAAAAGAATAAAAAAATTCGATTGTTTTATGTACAGCTCTCTCGCGCGTGTCACTAAAACGTTTGTTAAATTTAAACAGATTCCATCGGAGGGTCATTAATTACGTTAAAGAGACTATAGCATCGATCACGAAGAGTTGTAAAAACAGAACTAGAAGCCTCGCGGTATTGGTTTTGGAGAGAGAGATAAGGACACCAAAAGGATAAAAAAAAAAGGAAAAAAAAGCTTGGAAGGAAAAGGAATGAAAAATTAACATTTAAAAATAGTTGAAATCGATGAAGCGCGCTCCCTGGTTCAAAGCCCGCGGTCGCATCACCGAGGAAAATATTGTCACGAGAGAAGAGAGAGAGAGAGTGAGCGAAGCCTATCTGCGGTAGCTACATCAACCACCGACCGGGGTAACGGTAATGGCATAAATTTCCGTCAGAAAATAATAAAAGATAATCGCCTTACGCACCCACCCCGTTTACTAGCTGCATGGAAATGGGGTGACGAGCCGGATAGAACCGTGTAAAATCTAACGGGTGTTAAATCCCCGTTTTACCACCACCCCATCGGTTGAAAAGTACACAGAAATTTCGTGTTCTTGAATTCAGATCAATCACAATTGAAAAATTTACCACCCTCACCACCAGCGCGATTAGAACTTCTCTCACTGCCTACTTCGCCGACGTTCGGTCAGCGTGCCGGAATCGATCCGAGCGCCGCCGAGGAACGCCGAGGGATGCCGAACGCGGCGATTTTCCGCACTCTCGTATATTCCCGCGATTAGAGAAACTCTAACTATAGGCAGTCGAGAGTTTTCAGAGTAATTTCTGTTCAGTTCTGACTTTTTGTTTGCTAGAGTTAGTTTAGTGTTTCGAAACGAGGACCTTATAGTTTAATTTTGATCTAGAAAGTCTTTGTCTTGCCCTCACAAAAAATAATTGGGGGAATCCAGGTGGGGTAAGAAACTATTTGATACTATCTAGCCACATGTCACACTTTGCAGTCACTTTTCTTCATCAATAAAGCATTTTCACTTTATATTTTGGACCATAAAGCACACCGAATGGGTAAACTTTCTTCCTTGATGATTCTTTTTCATCAGCCGGAAGTGATAATGTAGAATCTTGTAAGAAACGACTGAGAGGCTCAAAAACGGTTCCGCGTTTACCTCGTTGTGAAATATGAATTTGAAAACGAGCTTGATAGCAAGTGTTGAGAATATGCGAAAAGTAAGAAAAATAACCTCCGCAAATATTATCACGATATTGATAAAACATATGTAATACCCTTTGTAATAGGCTTAAGATATTAACAGGGACGACAGGTGGGACCGCAGAACCCGTCACTCACTCGAGGCAAGGGGTTCATTCCGCCCTCAAAACTCTTGTGGTATAAAGGTTGGGACATTCTTTTTTTTCACCAAAAAATTTTCATCTCCAAGATTTACCTACGACTCAAATCGCGACTATGCATTTATCTCGTTGACAAGGGATGACAGGGGTGGATTTAAACACTGGGGTTTCCGTCTGTAGCCTGAGGCCTGAAAGAGAAACGGGTATAAGCGAAAAACCGAGAACAAGGAATATGAATGAAATCTTCACGTTTCATCTCTAGTATTTAATATCGGTATATGAATTATAAATTTTCAGAACGGGAACAGAATCCCGGTATATTTGATCCAGTATGTAAATACAGGTACAAAATATATGAGAGGAATAGAGAAATTGAAAATAGAGCAAAGGGTGAGTCGAGCGAGCCTTTCCGTTCGACCAAACTAAAGGAAGGGAAATAGAACGGGGTCGGTAGAAAAATGCGGGGTGATCTTCTGAAAAATGAGGTCATAAAACATTCCTCTCATATAGGGTACCTACACATACTCGAATCCTCGGTTTCTCGCTATACCTTTTCTTCAACCCTTTTTCATTTTCTAACTGTGACCCCCTATCCACCCCTCCTGCTAAAACAGAATGGAAGTTCTTGTCTAACTTGAGTTTTACTTGTAAAATAATCATCGTTACGAGAATCAATTTTTCAAGAATATATAAGATTCCAATTAGTGTCTGTATAATGACATGCTTACGGAGTGATCAATTATCCGTAAGTTTACCCCACTTATTCTTGCGAGTTCTTCCGAAGAAATTTAAAGCCAGAGAATTCCTTTTATTTTCATTACGTATATTTCTAATAATAGTATATACAGGGTGTTCATGATAACTTTGGCAAAAATTACAGGGTGGGTAGAGGACCCAAAAACAAGAATTTTGAGTATTGGAACCCATGTCCGGAAATGTACCCATTCAGAGCTATGGCCATTTTTCGATTTTGGTTTGCGGATCCTGTTGCGTACTCGAAACTCGCCTCTATCAGGTGTGCCGCGTGTAAAGGAGATAACAGTCATAAAAATGGCAAGTTTTGCGTCTACATGGTGGGGTCTTAATAACATAAACAACGGAAAACAAA
>JAFFZH010014034.1:0-25959 GCA_018420115.1 Euura saliciscinereae | reverse complement strand
AAACATCATAATTTTTTACTCAACTCAACAAAAACATCATAATTTTTACTATTGTTGTGTTGTATTGTTGAGTTCCGTAAAACCTTGACATGTTTTTGTTGAGTTGAGTTAAGAATTACGTTGTTTTTGTTAAGTTTTCCCGAGAGTTTTCCTTTATTAGGTTTAGTAAAAAAAATTACATTGTTCTCGTTAAGTTTTCCGTTGTTAAGATAAGTAAAAAATTGCGTTGTTCGTGTTGGGTTTTCCGTTGTTAGGTTTAGTACAAAATTATGATGTTTTTGTTTTGTTTTCCGTGTTTCAGTTACTGTTGTTAAGTTCCATGAAATCTTAAGATGTTTTTTTTAAGTTTGGTACAAAATTATGATGTTTTTGTTGAGTTGAGTAAAAAATTATGATGTTTTTGTTTTGTTTTCCGTTGTTTATGTTATTAAGACCCCACCATGTAGACGCAAAACTTGCCATTTTTATGACTGTTATCTCCTTTACACGCGACACACCTGATAGAGGCGAGTTTCGAGTACGCAACAGGAGCGCCAACCAAAATCGAAAAATGGCCATAGCTCTGTATGGGTACATTTCCGGACATGGGTTCCAATACTCAAAATCCTTGTTTTTGGGTCCTCTACCCACCCTGTAACTTTTGCCAAAGTTATCATGAACCCCCTTTTTCGTGGGCTGGGGGGGTAAGTGGGGGGGGGGGGGGGGTCACGTTATCAATTAGTCTCTGTTTCAAGTATAACGTAACCGTTTCAAAGGGTAAGGGTCGTGACTACACAGGAACGTAATTTTAATTAAAAGTTTCTAAAAAGTACTCTTAGAATGACCCAAATGGTAATACATATACATATTAACACATTAGAAGCATTTTGAAAAATGGAGAAGAAAAAATGTAAAAATATCTCTAATCCTCTTTTTTGCAAAATGAAGAAAAAATTGAGTAAGAATAATTGTTATAGCCTAATGTGTGATAGTCAAATTCGTTTATCAATTTTGTTTTCTATCATAAAAAAAAAGAAAAAAAGTTTATTGTGTTACTCGAAACTTTGTTGGGTTAGAAATAGAATTGGAGGAATTATCGATTGTTACGAAGTTATAATAGTGCTCATATTGGGATCCAGAATCCCCAATTTTTGGGTTTCTAATTATTTGAATTTTTATAGCTTCTCAAACGATTCGTTCGGATATTTAGAATCGGTACCGAAGGTCTATCGGATAGCGAATAGGGATTTTTTTTTTAGGCTGGATAACTGCAGGAGCATTAAAGAAGAAAATAAAGAACGAAAGAAGACGAGCCAAGAAATGAGTAATAATAAATGAGACCATTAACTCCGTATAATTTTCTCGCACACCAGGGTCCGAGGTTGAGGTATAAGTGAGGAAAAAAAAAAATAGTAAAAGAACAAAATAAAAAAATGTAGGGTGGGTCCTCGACGGAGAATAAGAGAACAAAGCGCGAGGGTCGAAGAAAACCCCGAAGAGGCTGGACCGGTTGAGCTTGAGCTTCACATAATGCTGTAAATTACATCTTTTTATGCTTTAATATTTTACATTTTATCCCCGGGGAAGTCCCTCGTAAGCTTTATTTATTAATTTGCTCATAGTCCAGGGGGTCGTGTATTTTTTGGAATCTTTTTCCAAAAATCTGAGGTGCAGTACGTAAAAGAAAAAACTAACGTAATTACTTCTGAGACGTTTCTTTTACTTTTACCGATCAAAATCACTGATTGAAATCCGGGCTGTTATGCAAAAAGTAAATTTAACGTGAGACATGGGCCTCTGTTCGTTCTAGTTTACTCTAATAACACAGACCCAAGTATTTATAGTGTAACAGAAGGCGATTTAGCGTCGAGAGAGGAGAAAAAAGAAGTTATATCCGTTCAAGGGTCTCTTTACCGCTCTGTATATACATACTTCGGTAGATTTACGACTGGACAGTTTAATGACACTGTAATCTATCGGCTGTGTCTGTATTATCCGTTTAACTATACAAATAAGTATAAACTATGTGAGCTAAAAGTCGCAGCTTGACGCACTGCAAACTCGTTAAACTTTTCAATTTTCACCAAAATTTATTCGGAATAATGGCCAACAGCCGTAGTCTCGAAACTCGAAATGGAAAATGGTTGAAAACCTAATTTTCCATGTGATTCGAAAATTGAGTGGAAAAAAAATTGTCAAAAGTATCGATCATTCAAATAAAAATTCAGTTTCTGATTGATTATCGATCATTGATTCATAATAATTATGTCGATTGATCAAATAATTGTCAACTATTTTTTCTTTGATTCGCTGAAATATTCGCCATGATTTCCTAATGGTAATTGTTTTGAAAGAACTTTGCTTTAAACCCAGCTGTAGCACCCATGGTAATTAATTGTTGTAAAAATATTTATGATTAGATACCGTGAGATGATAACGAACACTGATCTCCCAACAGTACCTACAGCTAGTCTTTGTTTATATTTTCCTCCCCATATAATACCGAGGGTTTTAACAACGTATTTCAAAGTTTTACCCTCCCCCAAGCCCCTCCAGCCCTTATTCGCAGCGGGGTAGTTAACTGCCTTCACTCCCGTCGTTGTTAAAACTTGTTTTAATTTTGCCTCACTTAAAGGAAAGACGGTTCTTCCCCCGTTACTTATATTTTCTCTTCTCGCATCCTCGGGGAGTCGAATCATTCCTTTACTGCGCTGTCGCAGATGAGAGAAGCTTTATATTAGTTTCAATTCTTCTGGGAATTTGAAACGCGAGAAAAAAAAATTATTTTTCTATCATTGGGGAATAAAATTGTACCAAATTCTATCTCGATTTTGTCTCCATCAAATCGAACGATGTCGAATTTTGTCGACCTATTTTTATATAATTGCTGATTTTATAGAGATATAAAAGAAAAATCGAGATGTACGATCGAATTTTATCTGATTACACAAAACTGATTTTTCTACCGGTGACGCATCCGGTTTTCTTAAAGTTTTTTGACCCCGGATCAACAGCCTCTTAATCAGGGGATCAAGTCATCCCCTCTTTCGTGGTACGGGGTAAGATTCTGTGACAAGATTTAGCGAGGAGTTATTGCCCTTTAAAAAGCGAGTTGGCTTTTTATATATATATATTTTTTTTTTTACACTCGTTTTATCTCACCCACAAAACTGATACAGAGGTTGCGGGATTGCTGTAGGATCACGTAGAAGATATAGCGTATATAACCAATAACACGAATCCGAACCGCAGCTTTGATCGTAAGTCAGAGTCTCTCGACTCAGGGGCTCGTATTTTATTTCCGGAACGATAAGCCGAAAAATTTATTTGTAAAAATGTATATTTCATATCGCGTCCATGAGATAGAAAAAGAAAGAGAAAACATCGTTGGTCAGCATTCGGGATAAAGAACCGAGGATTTTTCCTCGTCCCGTTTTTTGAATCAGTTTCATCTATATAAAACGGCAAATAATAATCATTCGTATATTATACAATTTTAATTCCAAGAATTTGATAATTATTTTGGGTCTTCCCGTTATCAAAGGCACGTCGAGAGACACCCGAAGACACTAATCATCGCTTTCCTTGAACTTTGGGCACCTGGGTTGAAGCTTTTTGAGTATCGCGTATCCCACGACTGTTTTCATACACCCAAGTTAATCTATTCAAACTTTTTGCTCGAGGAGAAATATCTGGTAAAGGTTTTATACCTGGCATAAATCTTGAGTGCGAATCCGTTCTTATCGTTAAATCGCTTCGGTTTTTGTCAAGGTACGTGTTTCGCAAGTACTTATATGTCAATGTCTCCGATTATAGTTATTCGACGATATCAAATTTTCCGTTTTTATACACTCCAGATGTTTAAAACACTTTTGAAATCGTTATGTACACACGTATATTTATGATTCAGGATAATATATACATGTATATATATATGGTAAATGTGTCCGTGAGACTGTATTGCCATCATACTGAGCAAAATCTTCAAAGGATAGCCTCGGGAGTTTAGCTGCAGGATTGGCTTGTATATACAGGCCAATATCCAAAATTCTTACCCGATCTGAAGATCCAATATTTGCCACAAAGATCAAGGTAAACTGCCTCACCCGCTGATCCCGTCTGGGTACTTTGCTTGTTTACATTTATAGATATATATATATCACAAGGTAGAGGAATGGATATCTCGTAATACATAATATCCATCTAATATAACCCCCTCCCCAGAAAGATTTCATTTTATTAAAGAAGAAGGATTCGACACATTTTCTTTTTTTCCCCATAAAGTCTATCCAGTAATTTGTAATTGATGGTCTAGTAAAAAGGTGAGGAATCCATTTTTTCAAATTTTATTTCACAATTCTTGGTTCTAATTTTTGTATAATTTTGTTGCTGTGATCTTTTCGTGACCATAAAGTTGAAATTTTTATTCAAGTTATATGTCACCATGATTCAAGATTAACTTGGCATAAATCTAGAGAACTGGACTTTTATTTTCAAAGTGATTTGAATACTGAAAAAAATAATTGAATTTTGTCAAACAAAAAAAAAAAAAAATCTGTGAATTTCACGTTAGAGAACAGTTTTACTCAAAAATAAATGCCGTAAATTTAAGGCAGCCTTAAAGTTTCTAGGCCGTCCCTGTTGTGTATTTTATATAAAATTTGCGACCCCTTCCCCCCATCCCCCTTAGATTTTTGACGGTATAAAAAATAAATAAAAAGAGAACTCGTTTCTGGGCGAAAAAAAAAGCTGTTGCTGCGTAAACTCCATAGCGTGTGGCTCCGCGGCAGTGTCAATGAATTATGGTACGGGCGTGCATAAAGTGGGTAGAAAATTAGTCTCTCTTATCATCTGGCACGCCTCGGAGACCCATCTTCTCCGTGAACCGTAAAAATGGGAATAGAAAGTTGTTGGCCAAGTTTTGCAGGACCGTTCCCGCGGGAGGCCACGCGCGGACCTCCGGAAGGAGGAAAAAAAAAGGGGGGGGGGGGGGGGGGTTCCGTTTCGCGAAGAAGACTCGCGGAATACCGACGTAGAGATTGAGGAAAGAGGGAGAACGAAGAAGGAAAGAGTATCTTTGTATGCAAATCTCGCACTTCAAACTTTAGGGGCGGCTATCCCTGTATACCCAACCTCTACCCCTACCCCCGTTCTCCGGTCGTATCAGTTGACGAATTTCTTAACGGTAATTTTATTCAAAAACTTTGACTATCGGCTAGGTATCCTTTCGTGTGACGATAATATTTAGTGGGACGTCAACCGACCCTTCGAATTCGTGACTTTTAGAGATATTTTGTGAGAGGACAAAAAATGAATAGAAATAAAAAATGAGAGATCCGAAAAAAGGAATTCATAGTTTTTTTTCTTAACTTTTAACAGTGTACTTGGTTACTGCCGAACCAATGAACGTACAAGAAAATTGTATTAGATCTTTTTTGTAGACAATTCAACGAACTTCATCTTTTGTCCATAGTATTGTTTCGATGGGATGCATTGCTCGAGAGATATAATCGAAAAACTGATTTATCTAAGACTATCCAATATTGAAAAGACAATTTCATAGTTCTTCATACTTTCAGAAGTGAATAACTGCCCAACCAATTAAAATACGAGCAAAATGTGTAAAACCTTTATTGTAGAAAATTAAATGAACTTCATTTTTTGTATTTAGTATTGTTTCGATAGGATGCATCGTTGGCGAGATATAATCGGAAAACTAATTCATCCAAGACTATATTGAAAAAAAAGTATTTGATAGTTTTTCAATCTTTCAGCAGTGAATAACTGCCAAACCGATAGAAATACATGAAAAGTGTATCAAATCTTTTCTGTACAGAATTGAACGATCTTCATTTTTGGTTTTCAGGATTGTTCCGATAGGATGCACGGTTGGCGAAATATGATAAAAAAACTGACTCACGGCTTTTGTTCCAAGATGGCGCTTCAAGGGTGACATACCTAGTCGCAGGATCAAAGGTAGCTAACGAGCTTATTTCGACTCGACCACAGGGCGAGGCTTAGGTCAGTATTTTAATCCAATGACTACGATGAGTTTGAAGAGCGCCCGAGCCCAGGGTAGGTTTGTTACACCCATTATACTCTAGATGCAGACCGAGACCCTTGTTCGGTTGCAAGGGTGGGTGGCTCTAACAACTGTTGCCTGCGTGGCCCATCGAATGGCCTAGGGCCTACACGATATAGTTTCGATCTTCAATCTCGCATGGGGGAGAAACTTCGTTAACCCGCGAACTGTGTCTACCAACTTGATACACAATACATGCCTATGTAGCGATCAGGTTGAACCGATAATCCCGATTCATGTTACATACACACATAATCGAATACACCACGCGCATTCAACTAAACCCACCCAGATATTGTAATCCGCTTCAAGATTCAACCAAAATTGGCTAATCTTATCGCAGAATGAAACGGAGTGGCGTCAGAGGCAATCAAGTACATTAATGTACCCAAACGTCGATAGAAAATTTCATTTTAGGAATTATTTGCGATATCAAATACCTCCTGGTTTTCCTTATCGGTAATCAGAGGGTCCCCCGTACAAAATGGTACCGGATGTTGCTGTACCTTTTAGTTTCTCTTCATGTATACATTCATTGTCAAAGGTTTCGGTCGCAGCTTGAGGAACCAGGTTCTAGCAAAGGAGCAATTGTCTTACCAAATAATGACCATCCCTTCGACCGTAATGTCCTTTCTCTTGCCAAAGGGGTTCTGCGCGTTATGGTATATAGCAAATGCTTACTGTGACACTATTTGCGATATTCGGTGTTAAAATGAACACCAGGAGATTGAAATTACTTTCCCAGTCTTATCTCCTATTCCTGCAGTTTTTTTTTTTTTTTAATTTCATTTTCCCGCATCTCAAAATTAGTTTCTGGTATTCAATCTTAATATTTGTTTCTGATCAAAGGAAAAACTGTCTGTCATTACAACTTCGTTGCTTGTTTAGAGGAAGATGAGTCTCAACAGCAAAGGGGTCTGGATTATAGGATGAAAGATGAAAAAATTGAAATGGTATAAGGAAATGAGCAAAGCTAAACATTCCTGGTCTTGAATTATTATGCTTTTTCAATTCAGACTCCCATTCGGAGTATATATACTGTGATATTTATATACTTGAGTAAAAGAAGTTGGAGTTTATTTTGAAAGAAAAAACTTTAAAAAAAACTAATAAGGATCCCGAAATCTATAAATACTAGTCTACAAATACTAGGCAGAAATGTAGTTCTATTAAATTCTCTGAGAGTAATTGAAGTTAAAAACAAAAAACCAATAGAAAATATAGAAATGATAGGAAAGAGAGAGGTTATGAGAAAAAGTGTAACGATAAAATAGAAAAGGAACAAGAAATAAAAATAAAAAAAGCGTGGAATAACACTCTATTCTCGACCTCGTCGGTGTGTGCCGTCTTCTGATAAGGGTAATCCAATTTTTTGGAATAATATTTGTGTTGGAGATTGACCCCTCCCTCCTTCCATGGTCCGTGGAAGCTGCCCCTCTCCGATAATAGAGAGGCGTTTACTCTGACTTGAACGAATAAAAGAAGACTGTTTTTTTTTCTATTTCTTTTTAAATTTTCTCACATTTTCACGATTATCCCATACTAAAGTCAAACTTTATCAATATCGATGATCCAGAGGTAATTTTTTCCTAGAAGTTGTAGAATGTGTGGAAAGTGGATCATCTACGATCTGCGCATGCGCGAATTGTTCATTTCTTCACTGTTCCGACATCGAGAATAAAATTTCGCAAGCAGGTGTTGAGAAAGTCAGGTTTTTCTCTCATCGCGAAACGACGTTGACTCTAATCAACTCGTCCATTCCAAAAAAAGGATCTTCAGGATTGAGGGAGTCAAAGTGAGCAGAGGAAATATGCGGGTACGTCTATAAATTTGTAAAACGAGGTTAAGTCAAGTTAATATAGGAATTAAATATCTTCTTATACGTCTGAAAAAGCCAATTTCTTTTTATCCTGTCTCTCTCTCTTTTTCTCTCTACTATTTATTCATCGTATTTTATTTCCCCTCTATACTTGGCAGGATGAATATCTTCCTGCATTACAATTTCACCGTTCCGTAAACCAGTGGTAGAAATTCGTTAGCTTTTTAAAGTTTTGGCAACAATTCGCCGCATGTGGGTAATAAAAATGATCCTTTTTTTCATCCCTTGTTTCGGGCTCTTTGAACCAGTCCCTCAAAAATAACGTGTGGTGTGAAAATTAACTAAAATAAGTACTTATAAGTTCTTCTTCTTCTACAGAATGAGAAGAACTTCCGTTTCGATGTGTTATTATTTCACGGAATTATCAGCCCTCCAACAAATTCCATTCGACGTAAACAACCCCTAATCCATAATCTTATTGAACAAAGCTGTTCGAGCACACAGGGCTTCGGCAGCACTACTTCAGACACTGTTTCACGAATACGTAATGAACCTATAGCTGTGAAACCAGCCCTTTTCACCGTTCTACATATCGCCCCACACATGAACGAAGGGGTGCGGATTATTGCTGTGTAACTCGTAGGTGTTACAAGAATCGTGTATACATTCAAATCTATTGGTTTATGAGAGTGGAAGCCCCAGATATTTTCAACATCGGACCGTAATACCCACACGATTTGTACCTATAATGTCATTCAGATAAAACCTTGTAGGCATTCTCATCGATTTACAAAACGTCTGCAACTCCGCAGTTTTATAGGAAGCTCAACCGTGTACCGTAAAAAATAGACGTTTCTTCTTCATTTTCTTCTTTTCAGAGGTCCGTGTGTATCGAAAGAGGACACAGTTTTACTAGGTTTTATCATACCCCAGCGTTTATAATCATACCTACCAACTGAATCCTCTTCAATTGTGTACAAAAAAAATAAAAAAAATAAGGAAAACGTTTACGCTGTTACGTTTTCCTATTTCTAAGTCCCTCATCCACTCTTTCGTTTCGGTCTTTGTTTTATTTCGGTTATTATTCACTCCCTCATCTCTATAGCAGCCATAGTTAGCAGCAAAAATTTCAAAGTCCTGAATGGAATCATCACGCAGTAAAGATTCATATATATAATTTCATATCATCGACTACCTACATATAATATCGACAAAAACTGGGAAGGTGATGAAAAGTCGAAAAAAAATGAACGCGACACGACGAATTGTTAACAATAATATCGAAAAATCCCAATAAAGTAACAAAACAGTAGAATTTGTATTAGACATGACGAATTGTTAAGAATAATATCGAAAAAACAACAGGAAAGTAACGAAACATCAAATATCAGCAGAAATATGACAAATCAAAATTCAAGTTTTTGGGACATCCGATAAAAATAGGAATAATAATGATAACAATAATAATAATAATAATAATTTGAGGAGACTTTGCTGGATCAGAATTTAGAAATTTTCTGGATTTCCGATTACGTACTTTACTGTCATAAAATATATATGATGATGATTCCATTCCATAATATTTCACAAATTTCAAATTCTGTGGCCTTGTTGTGTAATTTTAACCCTCCGTAGTGACCATGGGTCAATTTGACCCAAACGTCAACTTCAGGCTTAAGTATCTCGAATATTTCCCAGTGTGAATGGGACTCCGGGCTGGAAGCATTTTCAATGTTAATATAGTCCATACTCCAAAATCGCGCTCACACCGGTCGGCGCTACGCGCCTCAAAAATTTGTTTCACACCTTTTCATTCCCTTAGGAGTCGAATTTCAAAAAAACGCTCAGACTACTTTCTAGGTATTTGAATGAGCAATAATTTGAAGCCAAAACGAAGTCAATATCTCATCGGGCCGAGGAGATATCCATGAATCCGCGAAAACATGTTTTACCCCTTTTATTCTCCTTGTGGGGCGAATTTTGAAAAATCGCTTCTTAGTGGGTGTTTACGAAGGGAAGGGAACATGTTGCCCAAATTTCAAGTTTATAGGTCAAGGGGTTTGGGCTGGGCGTTGATGCCACTTGTTCCTTTATAGATATAGATATAGATAATAGTATATTGTGTGATAAGTGCGGAAAGAAGGCGATATCCGATGAGTGTGAAGTTTGCAACACGAGCGAAGGCGAGCAGCCAGCATTCATACGAGTCTAGTGTCGTTCACTCACGAGCCGCAGGCGAGTGCGGGATGACACGAGACGAGTGTGAATGCTGTGCGAGCCGAGCGAGTGATTCAAACTTCACACGAGGCAGATGTCGCCTATCCGCACTTATCGCACACCATATTTTTTATAACTCCTGCGGGAAAGCTTGATTTGAGATGCAGACGAATAATATCTGACAGCTGAGCAAATGGCCGACCATAACCAACCTGAAGTTAGGCGATAATCTAGGTTGACACATCGCTGCCGCCTGGGGGCGCCACGTCGCGGACGCTTGGACGTCGCCACCGACCGATGGCGCTACTGAACGACTGACTTATTTCAAAGTGCGCGTGCGCGATAGTGAAGAAACGTAGATTGCTTGAAGTGCGCATGCCTGTTAGTGAAATATTGACGATAATGCACGATGTGCGCCTGCGCGATAGTGAAGAAATATTACGTGTTTTCACTCATCTGAAAAGGGGCCCTTTCCAAACCAGACACAGGCATCGAAAATCAAGCTTTCCACGCAGGTGTTATAAAAATACCTTTTTTTGAAACGCGTGCTATCGTACTATTTTTTTTCCGAAGGTAGCATTTTTCAGGAGTATAACGTCGAAATTTGGCTTAAGAATATTAAAAATTGACAAACCTATGATTTTTTAAGCATATAAAAGCGTCTTTTTTGCATTTTTACCTCTTCATGGTTTTTTTTTTTTTTTAAATCATCAAGTTGTGAATTTTTTTTTTCAAAAATCATTTTTTCGTCCATAATTTAGAAAGTTTGAAACACGTTCTGTAATTTTTCTGAATACTTTGGAGTGATAGTTTGCTCACATTCGATTTTTTAAAATTGACTGGGTCAGATCGACCATGTGTGACTACTTAGGGTTAACTGAATTCAGCACTTGTGTATAAAGTATAAATATTTCTGTCCGTCATCAAAGGTCTCGATTGCAGCAGGATTACGGTCCATCCGATCGCGAATCTGGATGGACCCCAAAGGAAGGTTCAGTTCGGATCTGGCTGACTAAACAGAAATGATTATCTCCAGTTTCATTAACCCTATAAATTCTCTATACGAGGGAGTTCACACGGCTGACTACTTCGTATCTGACCAGTATCCAATTACAGATTGTTAAGGATGTATTGGCCTAGCCGTACAATCTCAACCAAGAGTGATTCTCGTCGACAATATGAGGTACTTCGGGATAAGATAAAAATCGGAAAAAAATCAACCACGATCAAGACGATCAAAGTATTAACTTTGAATAATAATAATGCCCAGAAGTTATCAATAAATTGTTCAAACAAAACATTGTTTAACTAATTTTCTGGTAACGTTATTTTTTTTTCATCTCAAATGAATGCCCTAATTTTTCTGAATACGCATACATTTTTTAAGAATGTTGTCACTATTTTGAAATTTCCGTTTTCGAAAATTTCCAAATTTTGAAAAAGTGTTCCAGAGCGTGGAACAAATAGTTTCGCAAATACAGCCTTTACAAATTTTCGAACGAGCTTCAATAAACCGTTTTCATTCAATCGATGGTCTTCCGATGCCAATATCATCGTCTTATCGTTATATTTTTTTATTTATTTCTATTATTTTTATATCCATTGCACTATGCCAAACACACTTTCATTAATAACAACCGGACGGAGTAAGAAATCTGAGGCAGCTGTTGTTGTTGTAATACGTGCCAAGTTCGCGTGAGAATTATGTTTCACATAAACCAGAGGTAAAAAAAGAAAAGAAGAAAAAAAAAAAAAAAAACTAAAGAGAACAAAGAAAAATCGAAGTCGTATAAATAAGACGAAAATTGATGTAACGAGATCAAACTGTGGATAAAAGTGGAATGTAATTACGGTTAAATGATAATAATAATAATAATAATAATAATGAAAAAGAAAAAAATTATTAGATAGAATAAAAAATACGTGATATTGTGAGGATTATAGAAATTCTTGATTGAATATATTCTATGTATACTTGAATCGAGAATATTTGATTATTATTGATAAAAAAAGACAAATTATTCTTTATTCAAAAACAGTTTTATTTTTCTGTCTGTCTGTAGAAATAGAATTTTGTTCAATTATTTTTTATCACATGATTTTATATCGTCGTGTCATATAACGTTTATTGTGAATCGTTTAACGACGTTCGGAGAAAAAAAAGAACGCCAAAGGGAAAGTCAAGAAAAAGACAAAAAAAAAAAAAAAACAACAATCAGAGGCGTCGAGAAACGCGAAGGTAAAGAATGAAAAAAAAAGAAGAAAAAAGTTGACGAGGTAAAAACGTGAGGAGAAATTCGGCCGTGCGTTAAAGGGTGAGTTGAATACTTTTGACTCTACCGTGTTAGAGCGAATTTCTGTGAGGTCGCGGGGTCCCCTATTTCGATTTCCCGATCTTTACCTCGTCGAGATACCGACGAGAAGGAAACCCGTCAGACCGTCGCGTCACCCACACACAGTAATGTGAACGTAAATTTTCCCCAACGTCACTAGCGTCTCGTAGCGGGTTTCGTATAGTCGAAAAGCGAAGAAACGAATTTATTCGTCCCTTGAAAAGAGAGAATCCTTACCCCGATTCAAACATCCATGGATAACCGGTTGAGCGATCGGTACTCCGTACGATTCCGAGCCTCTCACTAGCCGAAAGGCCTCAAAGTTCAAAAACGAGATAAACCCTACGGCGCTGTTCGAAATACACCGTCACATGCACACATCTCGAAAGGGGGAATCCCCGGCGTCGCTGTCAACTGCAGGTGAAACAGGAACCGGTTATTTAGCCAACAAGTCAGCCAGAGTATCGCTCAACAAAACTTTCTGAGGTTCCGAGGATCCGAGCTGGTTCATCGTTTCATCAAAACGTTCTGGAAGCGATCGTATCCCGGCAGACTGGCCAACCGGGGACCGCGACGCACGACGGGTGGCCAGAATCAAGAAATAATCAAGGTAGAATTGTATAATGACGCGATATTAAAGCCACGCAGGGACGAGAGTGAAGGGCCGGGTCTCTGGATGCTGGTGAAATTTCTGTTCGTATATGTGTGTCTGTATAGTAGGCGAGAGACTGTGAGTTGATGGGTGGCGGACACATTTTTAATTAAGACAGTTTCGAGGCGTAATTAATTTTACGGTGGCGCTAGCTAACGACCCACTACCACCACCATCACCATCAGGACTCGTGCTACAACTACGAAGAAGACGACGACGACGACTTCCTTCCCCCAAAACCAACTCCACGGCTAGCTATAACGTATAACCTCGAGGTTTCTTTCCAGTTTCCTTCAGGGCCTTTGACGACGTTTCAACATTAGTTTTTCCTTTTCAACTTTATTTTTCACCAAGGTTTATTTTATTCGAAAGTATAACCTTGTCGTGATTCCGCATGACGGTGAAGTTTTAAATGATGTAACGTGATACCGGTTGCCCTGAATTATACGAACTTATCGGGATTATATCGGCTCGAGATAAAACAACGATGAAGACACTATCCACCGATAGACGATATGCCCTCTCATGAATCAGAATCGTTTTTATTGACTCCATGTGAACACACAACGCGGGGAAGATAGTTCGGTTGCGTGTCTCACAGGCGTTACTCTTCAGAACGGTGATAATAACACCGCGTATCACGTGTGGAATCATTTTCACTACAATTTCAGCCTCTCGTCTCGCTACAAAAATGAAAAGTTGAATTTTCGCTACTTTTTTTTTTTAGATTATCACTGTAATCAATTTCGTCTCAATCGACGCTGGTTTGTGAACCGGATTTGGATTCTTTTCCGAATTATTTAGAGAACAAAATTTCCAAAAATTTCCATCTCATCCTACTATTCAAAACGCGTCATATTCTTGGTTTGACGAATTCGGGGTGTTTTTTTTTGTAAAATACCAATGAGAATTATGATCGAAAGAATAGATATAATTACGTTTGTATCTGATTAAGGGGAAACGTACACCTTAAGGTGAAACGCTAGCTGATCATTTCCACTTGGAATTTTCAAACCCTACTCAAGCTGCCAAAACACATTCGATTGATGTGAAATTGATATCAGTGACGTAAAAAGAGTCAACGAAGGGCAAGACGATTTTTTTTTTCCGAAAATCGGAACACGTATTGAGAATTTTGTATAACAATATTGTTCTGTGACCCCAGGAGGTGCTGCCCCTCGTGGAGATGGGCAGCACTTCCTTGGATTGCAGAACAATATTGTTAAAAAACGTTAATTACGTCTCGATTTTCGGAAAAAAAAATTCGTCTCGCCCTTCGTTCACTTTTTTTACGTCACTGATATCAATTTCACATCAATCGAATCTGTTTTGGCTGCTTGAGTAGGGTTTGAAAATTCCAAGTGTAAAATGTTGCTATCTCTCTCGCACTCACGCGCCTTGCATTTCCTCTTAAAAGTAAAAAAAGTGTCAAAACCACCAAGAGTCATTTTTGGAACTTTTGAATGGTTTTCACATGATTTTAGAAAGAATTTTTCTTCTGTTTATAATGGACGAAATGAAATCTACTGGTGGACCGATTTTAGTTTTTCAGATCTCAAACTGTTCACTAAAGAGGCTTTTTCAATATTAACAGATAATTTTTTCGTAACTTTATTTTTACTCGATTTATCATGAAAAGTAACGTATGAAAACATAAAAAACGCTATTTTATTCTATAAAATGATGAATATCTGGTACAATTTTGATCGGATCAAGAAGTTCTCTGTTCATTCCGAGAAGGCTTCTTTACTGAATAGTTTGAGACGAGAAAAACTGAATCCCCTTAATTATGAAACACCCGTTGGATTATATATATCTAGTAGACAGATAGTCAGAATCACCAGGTGAACAGAAACGTGTCTGGCAATTCGATGAAACGTGCGTCGTTGGGGAGACGCGAGTATAAAGTTTGAGGATAGGTCGGGGTAATTAGGTATATCTGACACATGTGCCAGAAATTAGTTTCGTCGAACACGTCGAGTTTCCAGAGGTATGCTACACGTTAGGGTGGTATATTTCCACAATTTCAGAGAGTTTCGTTTGTTTAGCTTGATGAAATTTTCTGTCTCTCAGTTTTCAAACAATTTATACTCAAAACACACGCATCCCTCAAAACAAATTTCTACACTCTCTAATAATCCCTTCGTTTCTGCTAAAATCGTCCAATTATTTTCTAATTTACCTCCCCGAACTACCGCACAAACTAAATTTTAAAAGTCGATCCGTCACTGATTGCAATTTCACTTTTCACTCATATCACACGTGGTTTACCTTTTTTCCTCTCTCTCTCTCGATTTTTCATCAGAGTCGTTTATTCCTTCGAGTATTTTTTTTTTCTCTTTATCGAAAACCAATCAACAGATTTCGGATTAAAACATCTGCCACATCGATAATTAATCATACAAGAAAAAAAACACACACAATCAGCAGATCATTCTGTTTGAAGTGCGGTGTTGTTGAATCGGCGAAGTGAAGTGAAACTTTGGTGAAAGATGTCTACAGTTTTGTTCAATGTACCCTCTATAACTGTTGACTAATCAGCCCGGACTTTCTGTGTCTGAAGTTTGATTCAATCGTCAAGTTTCTAACAACACCCCCTCCTGTGTTCCCTTCCTGTTGTTCACTTTCCTGCTAGTTTATTGGTTTCCACATTTCGTAGTAGCAGCAAAATGCTTCAAGCTTCGGTGACTGTAGTTGCACACAGGCAACGGAGGGTGACTTTTGTCCCAGGTTTATTCCCCCCGTTAAAGAAAATGATCGCGATTAAACGAACGAGAATATAGCGAGTCTTTCTCTCCTACTCATCCAGCACGAGCCTATTGACGATCGGATGATATAATAAAATATAGTAACAACGAGGTGTTACTCGGCAATTGACTCGACTTTAACGATACAGTTATTTCGCTCGTTCGCTAAGCTCCTCAAACGCTCTTCTAAGCTCCGGTAGTCAGAGTCACACTCGGTTATTTCACCCCCAAATTCACTTCGATGCAACTGGTATCAGCTATAAATTTTCGTTGACGATAATAAGACGGAGATTTATACCTTGGAGGAGATCAGGAAAATACCTGCAGCGCTTACGGTGGTGAGAAAATGCACTTTTCGTCATTGTGACTTCCTCAGATTGTAAAGTGCCAATTTTTACCACTAATGGGGCTCGTTTCTTTGAAACAAACCAAAGTTCACTGTGAAAAGGTTTTTCTGATTATTTTCTATTACATATTGGAGAAAAAAGTTTAGGGAGTGGTACTTGGCGGGCCATCATAGCAATGCATAAAAATGTCAGGTGAAGGCCTGAATGAATACTCCTGCACTTTCCCACACCTGGCCCGCCAAGTACCACTCCCTAAACTTTTTTCTCCAAATTTTTTCTCTTTCAATTTTGTTTAACAATAGTTATGAAAAACCAACCGAGTGAGCGAGCGTAGCGAGCGAACGAGCACAATGCCATTTACTTGAATTTAATTTCCATGTGTTGTGCTTGGCAGTTCTATCTGATATCAATTCTTTTTGTAGGAAACATTTTTGAAGGTCGAATTTTGTTGAAGACGAATTTTTGTTGGTAGGTATTTTTGAAGAAATATTTTTTGTTGAAGGCAAACTTTTCTTCATAGATTTTTTGTAGGTAGACCACAGTAATTAATGTACTTGGCGAAAGGTTTTTGCACCAGAGGTGCTTTTTGGGGGATATCACTACTTTTTGCAGAATTTCGATTCAGTCGCTGTTTTAGTCTCGTACGCTACGCTCACTCGATAGGGTTTCTGATGTTCCTCACTCGCCACACTAATTCGGTTGTCAGTATTTTCACATTCATTTCTATGAATATTATTTAGTACGCAGTCGTTGCACAGAATACTTATATCAGTGTTCGATTTTTGATAGAAAACATGTACCGAGAATGTGATAATAATTGAGTTAATACTGAAGGTTCCCGTTTTTAAGGGGAGACTTCGATGAAATTTTGGGCAGTAATAGGTTTTTTAGTTCTTAAAATATTAAAAAGAGGTGTATAAACAAGTCCGCTCAGTAATTTTGAAATTATAGCAGTATGGGGTGTGAGTAAAAAAAATTCAAGCCTTCTGCGGTGAAAGTGTAGATGCAGGGAATTTTAATAGCGGTGGGCAAAATCTTCTCCGCAAGGTTCCTTGCACTCAAACTTTCATTGCAGAAGGCTGGAATTTTTTTTCACCGTCTGTACTACCATTACTCAAAAACTGCTGAGAGGATTTTTCTATATCACATCTTATAGCGACTTTCTAAATTTAACCGAAGTCTTCCCTTAAGTGAATACGCTGGCCGGATGAATACATTTCAAATTGTCTGACAATGAAGTTCAGCATAAGTGGAAATCCGTATCCTGCCATGCTCCAGTATAATGTTTTTTTAATCTCCTACAAAAATAATAATAGTATGGAAATATCAAAATCAATGAACAACCATCGATAAACACTCAATAAAGTCTTCCGAGATAGTACTTCTGTTATTAGATTGCATGGCAAGATTCGTCCGTTCCATCCGGTCCACCAAGGTATTCTTATCGTCAGAATCCGATGATTTGATGTCGTGTGACTAGAGTGCTCCAAGAGCTGTCCGTAACGTCAAAATTGAAAGCTAAGTCATCGAAGAAAACCTCCGGAGCATACTGCAGCGTACACATTTTCTCTGTGGAGCTAGAACTAGGCGTGGGAAAATATAACCAAAACAATTGAATGATTGCTCATGTCAATAAGTTCTGCAGGAACAGACGTGTTCGGTGGACAGTTTAGAACTGAAACGTAACTCCTGAAACCGTGTAGGAAATGTGTACGGAGCTCCATAATCGCCTTCAAGCGAATTCTGAGTTACGTTTATTCTAGACTGTCTGCCGAGATATACGTCTGTTATTCCTTAGGACTCGTCGCATATTATAAATATATCGCTCCTCCGAATTAATATTTTTACACAACACAGAGCATGATGTGAACGTTCAACATCGTCAATTACAATATAGCACGATCAATCCCGTAGGTTATGTATTACCAAATTTCAATGACTTTATCTCATTCTCTTAGAAATCATATATCCACTTCAGTGGAGAATCATAAATTTCATTGTTTCTTATCCTATCATAAATAAGTCGTCAATAACAATCATAATATGCTCAGCGGTAACAATAATTAACATACGCGAATTCGTAATAAAAACTCTTGTTGACCGTTTCGTCAACCTAGCAGAACCTAACCTTACTTAATCTAGTAGCCGCACTAGCAGCCGACATGGAACGACAACTTCTTCTTCTTCCTTGTTGGATTTACATGGAACGACAACACGGTCGGTAACTCGACGGCCATAGACAATGTTGTTTCGTCTGTTTGCATGTATTATACTAGATAGATCGGAAACTCTGTGATATTTCAGCCACATGTAACTTTCCTATTTCTCGAGCGACTGCGAACGACTTTCTATAGTATTATATGTTCAGAATTTGGAAATCGACTGAAGGAGAAGGAAATGAAATTGACGATGAAACGGGGTATCAGAAATCTATAATTAATCATATCTAAGCTCTCAGTTAACTGATTACGTTCAAATTGGGCTTAAATGAAAGCTTTTCGAGTCCCGATTCAAAAACGTGCATGCGAAAAGCGATATTTGTCACGAAGACGGAATAAACACGACTTGAAAATTGCCGTTCGGCCGAAACAGAGTTCGCTCGGGTATATAGAGCCGTTGAGTCTCTCGCGCGTAAAAAAATTTTTTTTTAATGTACTTGGCTCGAGACTCTACCGAGTCTCTTGATTTGATGAACATGATAAACTATATGAAGCCGAAGCTAGCAGCCAATTATTTAAAGCTTTTCCTGAATATAATTAGGAATTACAGATTTCAGTCAATAGTTTTTCCGAAAGCTTGAAAAGCATTCAATTTTCATAATATTTCCGAAAAGCTTTTATACTTCGGTCTCATTCTGTCATTTCAATTAAATTCAGCAATTTTGGCTGCTGATTATGGCTCCTTCTTTGTGTAAAATTAGTCAATTCTCCGTTAATTTTAGTTCTTTCACTACCCCAAAGCTCATTAATGATATTCACTTGATGAAATTCGACTATAATTCAAATATATAATGAAACTAATGAAATTGTAGCGAATTTATTAACAAACCTGTTCAAGAGACACATAAAAATCCTGTTAATTCTCAATTTTTGAATCCATTCTCGAACTAGGCGAACCGAACTAATTAATTATTGGTACCCACCATGAAGAGATTCTTCCACTATTTGGTGGGACCGAAAAAAATCTATAGGAACAATCAATTTTTATTTCTAATCAATTCTTCGAGTACAAAAAACCAAAAGATCCTGGTAATTGTTGTCCCCAAATAATATCCGACTATTATTGAAGTGGATTGGAGAAGAGAGTAAGTGAACGAGGGTGTTACATGGTTCGGCTGTGATCAAACCAGCGTGTAATTCCTTGGAACTAGGTCAAAGAAGCGTGATGTTCTGATTAAATATGCATGATTTGAGGTGAATATAAAACCCGGCAGTGGCATCTGGGGTTCTCGCTCCCGAAGATTTCCGTGAGATATCGGAAAGTATATTTCACATAACGTCACCCTCTGTACCACGAGGAAAAAAAAACCATCTAATTATTCCAGGCCCAACAATGCTCGAAGAATTTTCGAGTCAATTTTCTTTCTTCTTTCATCAGGGACTGTACCTCCTTTCTGGACCAGGTAAACGCTCGCACCTGCCCCAAAAGGGAACTTCGGGGTCCATTCAGTCCGGCCGAAACTCCCGGGGCCCCAAATTCCCAGGGGATAGCGAAGCTCTTTAATAAAAAGAGAAAGAAGAAAATCTATCTCCACTACCATCTTCGGGTTCAGACATCGTCGATGGGTCCCCGCGCCATTACGGTCTTGAATACCTTTTTTTTCCCTCCTCAAATACACATCTTCGATCGAACCACGGGGTTTTGATTTACAATCGGTTACTATCGGTCCTTGGAGTTGGGCAAAGTACGTCTCGCGTTAACCGGAGTTAATTTCCGAAAATTTTCCCATCCAAGGTAGATTAAATCAAAGATAAAGCGAGCGGGGAACAATCTGGGAGGTATACGGAACTTCCAAAGTACCGGAGCTCGAGGTATTTGATACCCTCGTATGCGAACTCCGAGGGGTATCGGTAGTTAACGAATATTAAAAATCGTCGATTCGTACCGGGGATGGGGACAAATCGTGGTATATAGCTTCCTTTCACAAACTGTTTTGTTCTTAGTGATTCATGTCTGGAAGACCTCATACACCCTCTGCATGGATTATAGCTCGGTATCATAGGACCAGGGGTTTCACGGTTTATAATATTTCGCATTAATATTCCGTCGAGATATTCAACTGGAGAGAGGCGAGATCATCGCCGTCGGTTCAGTCAGACATAAAGCGACGCCGTCGCGGGGTTGGTTGCCCGTCTGTTTAAAATACCACGTTTTGTATGACTGTCTGAAGCCCTGCACGTACCCACTAAGAAACAAGACGTTAAAAAAAAATAAAAGACCGAGGTACGGATACCCAACGCGGATTAGGCGGTAATCTTCATATCAAGAGCCATTAAAATATCAATCAAACCGTTTTAGGCTCTCAAAAAACATGATTATGGGATTTCAATATCGGAAAAACAACCTCAAATTCGCGATAATTGGTCCAAAAATCCTGTGGAACCCAATTTTCGTCAAGATCCGTTGATCCTTATCAATTTTACGTTATTTTGTTTTCTGGATAATTTCAAAAGTTCTGGACCGATGGAATTCAGATTCACATCAGTTCTAAGTTTCTCAAAAAGAGACTAGAATCATCCGAATCCGGTCACTTATTTTCGAGATATCGTGGAAGATGAAAAGAATCTTCATTCTTCGAGTGACTATGATAACTTTTTTTTCTCATTTACCGAATTTTTTGGACGAAATTTATCTAATTTCATAGTCAAAAGCTTGCGACGTGATTAGAAATTGAAAACAATTTGAATATCCTCGGGCTAAGTTCTAAGTTTGTAGAAAAAAAGACTAGAATCATCAGAATTCAGTCACTTATTTTCGAGATATCGTGGAAGATAAAAAGATTCTTCATTCTTCGAGTGATTATGAGCTTTTTTTCTCTTTCCCCGATGTTTTTGGACGAAATTTATCTACTTTCATAGTGAAAACCTTGCGACGTGATTAGAAATTGAAGATAATTTAAATATCTTTGGGCTAAGTTCTAAGTTTGTAAAAAAAAGACTAGAATCATCAGAATCCGGTCACTTATTTTCGAGATATCGTGGAAGATGAAAAGATTCTTCATTCTTCGAGTGACTATGATAACTTTTTTTCTCTTTTACCGAATTTTTTGAACGAAAATCTACTTTCACAGTCAAAAGCTTGCGACGTGATTAGAAATTGAAAATTAATTTGAATATCCTCGGCCTCCACGGGGTCCGTAACAAGGTTGTAAAGGCATTACAAGGATGGCTTGTCGGGCAGAAGCCTATTCCTTTACAGAGAAACGTTAGCGGCCACTATTGTCTATGAGAATAATGGAGTAATCTTGCGGTGACGGGCGGTATGCTCTCTCGCTCTCTCGCCCCCGCATTCAAATTCTCTCTATCCCCGAGCCGGAGCCACCCACGAACCAATATTCGAGTATGTTCACGCCGCACGTCTCTGGAGCTAACGAACTGAACATCACCTCCGCTCTCGTTCGCGTCAATTCAAAACCCGCGCATCGCCTAATTTCTAACAGTCTTCAGAGACGTGTATATATATATATGCTACACCGTGAACGTCTTTACGTGCATGAGATTCTTTAAAAAAAAAAAGAAAAGCAATTTCAAAGTCACTGCCGCACCTGTCACCGTCTCGGTTTTTTAGTTCCGGTACAGGAGTTTTAATGGTGTATCGAATCTCGAGAAATTTGTTACAGCCCGAAAGGCTATAAGTTTTCTGTTTTAAAATACCACCCACAGAAGAGAAAGAGAGAAAAAAAAACGGATAAAAGTTACTCAGAGGGTGACACGCCAGACCGAGAAGGAAGGGAGGCTATATGGAACGATGAAAAATTCACGTCAGCCCGGTAAACCCTGAGGTTGTTGCATTTTTCATAAACGAGAAAAACTTTTCTCCTTTTTTTTTCTCTTTTTCCTTCACGCTTTCATATCGTACGATGTACGAAAACTCATGCACTCGTATACAGAAACTATAAGTTATCTACGAATAATAGATAACGCTCGACCTATGGAACCTGCACACTCGACCAAACGATTATAAAGTTTATTCAAGCGAAGATGACCCAGCAGCTAGCTCCGTTACTTAACCAGACACAATTGGCTCCGTGGAATTACTGGCCATGATTCTCACAAGGACCGTGTGGTTCCACACGTTGAAGATAAAAGTTGATATAAAAAAATAGTGAAGAACGAGTTTGAATCTGAAGAAGAACGAATGAGATCCTTGATAAAGGTTATCAGCCAACGTATCTGAGTCCATAGTAGAACGGAAGCAGGATGTGTGTTTGTGGTGCAATGGTTTAGCTATAGAGAGTTGATGCTGCATCTAGGAAACCCCAGGATCCTATGAACCCAGGAGGAACCTAGCCTCTGTGCTGCAGCACATAGTCGACCACCGCATACTGTATCTACGTGAACAATCGCCACGTAGCAACGTAACCACGCCCGTTCGTTGCTACGACTGTCTTCTATGTGCCACGGAGGTTAATTGTCTCTTGCCCAGGGCGAGAGCTCCGAAACCTTACGGTGGTACCGCAGTCGATAACTGCGATCTTGTTATTTTCATGTACATTAATTTATTCAGGAAGCAAACGAGAGACGGTCTCTTATCTACTCTCTTCATGTTTCGGACTGCCGAACGAACCACATCGTCAGTTGACCATAGTTCGGTCAGTTTGAACCCACGATGTTCGATTTCCCTCTGCATACCCGGTACAGGTATTCCGAAATCCCCAGTCGAATTTCAATTCGTGGTATAAAAAATAATAGAATGAAAACATCGGAGGTATAGCCGGGTACGGAGGCGGAATCGTTCATTGCGCCAAATTATCGCGTTGGCTGGTCGCCAAACATTAACGATCAAATTGAACTGGTGATTTCTCCGCGGTATACGTCCAAAACTGTCCGGTTCACGAACCGCATCTGTACCAGAAAGAGAGAGAGAGAGAACAAAGATAAAAAAAATGTTCGTACCAAGAGACGAAGAGGGAGGAACAAAAAGTGGTTTTCTTTTGTTATATAGTCTCTCATTACGGTTTGAAATATTCTTCACGATTGCTCCGCGTCCCACGGTTCGTAAAATGTTACAGAATGGTAAAGTATTAATACTAGCCATTGTGTCTGTGCGAATGGATGCAATCCGGAATCGTGTAGGGGGGTATAAATGGTGAAACGCGATATCAGAGATAGGAAACCCAGCGTTCTAGGTCCTCGGGTCTGCAGTGCTGCTGGAACGCTGGGGTAAATCCATCAAGGGAATTTATGGTTCCGTGTCGTTGCAATTTCCAGGATAGTATATACTCATCGTGTACATCACATAATGTGCAATAATAATCCGTGTGGCTGTGTCATTCCTATTTTTTGTCGCCGATGAGACGTTTCAATTATTTCAATTTTCTTCTCTAGCTCCTGACGAAATCGAACCTCGTTAGTGGCTACTTACTTTTTTTCTCTTTTCGTGTTGTTATTCACATAGGACGACAGAGGTCACAAAGTTTCGCTTATCGTTATCAATTTATATTGTAGACGAACAACGACAGATATACGGGAGTTATAGACGTCACAAACACAGGGAAATTTTCTTTTTTTTTTTTTTATACGTACAACTAGACGTCACAAATTATGCAGTAATTGATTATATATGCAGGTGCAAAAATAGACAATCACATAATTAATACACACTCACTATAACATATTTATATGGTTTGATTTTTTTTATCTTTATCTCTCTTTAATTTTTATTTTACTTTTTTTTACACACTACCTGAATTATAGAAAAACGATGACTCTGCTTTTTTTGAAGAACTTTTTCACTAAAAAAAAAAAATCAAATCAGGATCAAAGTCTACTCCTCATCGATCAAGATCAAGATCCACGTTGCGAATAGGCTTCTATCCGATCTATCGAGTTCCTCGAATAAGAGGCGCGAATAAAATCGTCTACGTCAATAGCGGAAAAAAAAAAAATCTTTGTCCAACAGAGTTTGTGTTGCACTATTTAAAATAAAAAGTCCCAGAAGTCTGGAGATATCCTCTGGCAAAGGCGAACCGCCTCGGGTTCGTCGCGTGTTATCGATCCCGGTTGGAGTTTACGATTCTTAAATGCGTTTTCTCGAGACACTCTTTAATTCTTTGATTCGGTGCCGACTTGCTTATCGGTTATAAATCCGATTACTTTTTTTTTTTCAACGAAGGATCTTCTTCGGATATTTTTGATAAAAATTTCGCGGGTATCGAACGCCGCGATTCGAAACCGCCTCCACGATCAACGACGCTAAACTATATCACTGAAGCTCGGCTTGCGCGCGGATGGCTTCGGCGTCCGGGTCGGACTGAATTTTCTACGAGCAGGCGTCCCGACGCCCGCCGACGTTGTGGTACCGGCACCCCCCACCCGGAGGAGCCACGCTTCGGGCGTTTGCCACCCCTTTGCACGAGATAGACACCCCTAGACACACGCTTAGGGCGCAACGACGAACAGTTACAAATTCGCATTAGGGAGATCGAAAGAATTTGCGGACCGTGGATGGGAGATGAATTTAGGTTTTTTTTGGCAACGAATTTGAATCATATTATTGTCAAATTGGAAAGAATTTTAGAGAGAGCTGATTTATTTATTTACTGAGGGCTCATTTTCTCCCTCCTGATATTCGATACTCGCCATTGATATTTGAGCAGAATTCAGCTCTTCTCCGGGGTGAAAATGTTTATATTAGCAGTTGATTAAAGATCGAAAGTAGGCCTCGACGCGACGAGAGTTTTTTTTATTATTATTTTTTTTTTTATTATCATTATAGCACAAAGAATTTCATTACGCGTATATTATGTGTATATAATAATGAAATTCATGTGAAAAGAATTTTAACGTCGTTATTTATGGGAGAGAACAGATTTTAGGCAGTCGTCATTCGAATTATTCAACAATTCTCGACATTGTGATTCTGAATTTGATAAAAAAAAAAAGAATCTATATTTTCTACTTGTTGGCAAAAACATGTATTAAAAATTGAGATCATCGAATTTTGGGGAAAAAAAATTGCCGAAATTTTCGATTTCGAATGCTGATGATATCTTTCAGAAGCTTCTTTTTGATTTACTATTTGATATAGTTAATTTTTCAAGGTAATTGTGTAGTTTTATTAGTTTTTTGTCGCGTTTTAATCGAATTAAATTATTGTTTTTCCAATTAACAAGCGTTACGTACTAATAATGAAAATTAATGAAATAATGAATCCAAGGACGGCTATTTGAAACTTTTTGACCATAAGAAGGTTGGTCATTCTTCGAATTTGACAGAACATGCATAGTAAAAGAAAATTTGAATCCTGAAATAGACATTATTTCTTATGGTTCTTCATGTTTCGTTTTGTCCAAAGATTGAAGAAAAGTTAAGTTTGAGAATTTTTGGGCTCAAATCGCCACAAATTTCGATACAAAATTACGAAGTACTTTGAGCAATTTGACAAGAAATGAAATCTAGAATATTTTATTTTACATTATTTTGGATAATCTCTAGTGGATTAAATATGAGTTCTGCAGGTAATTTTCAATTTCAATAAATTTTTAGAAATGAGTTTAAGAACGTTACGAGTGATTTTTGTAAAATCCATGGACTCTATCGAAATAATTTTTTTTTTTTTTTT
>JAFFZH010014033.1:0-65603 GCA_018420115.1 Euura saliciscinereae | reverse complement strand
CCCCCCCGGGTACCCTTTGAAACATGATAATACGAACGTGCCCTATTTAACAAGAGCATCGTCGTGACGCACTAAACTCGTGATTATCGCAAATATTATCTCGTTTACCCGACTAGCTCGCTTTACTCCGTCGACTGTCGCTCCGATCTGAATAAAAAATCTCCTACACTACAATTTTCACAAAGGTAAAGTGAGAGAGGAGGTGAAAAATTAATTAAAATCGACAGACTTCAAAGGAAAAATCCGTTCTCTCTAAATTTCTTGGAGTGAAATTTCACTCTTTAGGAGTGAATATTCACTCTTAGAGAGAGTGAAAATCGTGCCAGTGGGACCGGAGTGACTTTTCACTCTTCGAAAAAGTGAATATTCACTCCATCCGTTGGAGTGAATATTCACTCTTTAAGAGTGAAAAGTTCACTCTTTAGGAGTGAAAAGTTCACTCTTTTTAGGAGTGAGACGGTTCACTCCAGGCAGTGGAGTGATTACTTTTCACTCCTATCGAGTGAAATTTTCAGTGGTTAGTGGAGTGACTGTTCACTCCAATATTTGGAGTGAAAGTTTCACTCTCATTTTGGAGTGAAATTTTCATAATGCAGGGGACCCACATAGACGTTGTTGCTCTATTAATTCGGTCAATATGCTGTAGCCTTCTCATATCATATACCCGTTTGTCGGGTTTCATCCGCTCTGACAGTATAATCTTACGTCTTTACATAGAATGTAACAGCATATTTATACAGAATTAATCGATTAACATCAACCTCTATAATAAAACATTGTTGAAACAATGTATATCGTTGAAAAAATTATTATATTTCAATACGTAAAATAGTAAAAACGTATACACGGTATATAATTATACGAAGAAAATGGACTAAATAAATACTTGCGTATAATATAATAATATAAATATATAATGTAAATATATGTTATTAAATATATAATATACGATGAAGCTTAAACACATACATATACATATATATATATATATATAATGTTATATATAATATATGTATATGAAGCTCTTAACTTTGAGTTACTAGAGTACTATCGCAATGATAAATTATCACATTAGACTGCTGATGAAATTACTATAAAATCGCAGTAACATCACAATAAAAAACAAATTATTTCATATGAACACCCTAGTGAATTGCCGTGGATCAATTGTGCTGAGCATCATCCCATAATCTTCATTTTGAGTTTGGTAATTTTTTCCCTCACTTTCATCTCTAATTTTCATTATGGTCACGATGGCAAGGTGTATCGAGGTTTTGAAGGTATATCCTGCAGCACCGAAAACTTCGAATTACACATATTCAGCATCCACGGAATCGCACGCAGGGATTAGTCAGATTCAACATCACTCTCCGCACTGGTGTCTTCGTTTCCACTTCTTACGGTTTCGTGGTCACTGCAAGATTATCAATAATTATTATTCAATCTAGCCAATACAATTTGAAGTAAACTCCGATTAATTACCTGTTTGATGATTTCTCGTCGGTATTTAGGTTCGTACCCAATGGTATATTGTGTAACGTACTGTTTAGAGAAGTACAGCACGACCTCGGTTCGGTGAAACCGAGTATACAGCTGGTTATGAAATTGTAAAACAATATCAAATCTCCGGCAAATTGAACATCGAAGCAATAATGCAGTTTCAATAATACATCGAACGCTATAAGTCCATCATCGCCAATTCTGATCAAATGCCCATCAGTTTTTATATAAAAATCTCCTTTTCGTTCTTGTCCTTCCGCACAGCACAACAAGAAGGGCTGAATATTTTTCTTCTTCCTATCTTTCACTGCAGGGGTGTTATCATTCAACAGCATGTCATCAGCTGGCTGCAAAGAATTTGGATGAATTAATTAATACTCAGATGTTGAATTAAATTATTCCCAAAAATTACAACTTCAAATTTGTAGCTTCTTACATGGACATATCGTAGTAAATGTTCATTGGGCACTGTCTTAGCTGCAAGATTGCCTTGTGCAACATTCATTTTGCTTTTTCCGTTTCTGGTCGAGCGTTTTGATTTCTTGCGTTTCTGCGTAACAAAAAATGGTCGTATTATTTCCCGTATTATGAATATCAATGTATAAATATACGTAAGATACTTGATATAATAATGAACACAAAATGAAGCGAATGAACTTACAACTGGGACTTTTTTGGTAAAGTTTGGACTAGGCAAGAGTTCCGGTAACAGAATTAGAGCCTTCAAGTTGTCTGAAAATTCAGATAATTCATGATTAGCCAATGATATATTGATTGAAAGACTGAAAGAGATGTATAAAAACAACATCTTGTTCTTACCATCTCTAATATCAGCTACCAATTTAAGAAGCCTTGGCTTTGCCGTTGCACAATATTGCAAGATCCGTGGGACATAAAAAGACACAAATTTTACCAGAAAATGGTCGTTATCCGGGAATTCCGCAACAAACTCTCTGTGTATCTGAATAACAAGTAAATAGTAGGCATCTTGAAAGGTGAATAATAGATAGTGGTTTCAGCTTTCGTACCAATTCACCATTGAAGTCTTTAAACCTGGGGTATTTTCTCAGAATATCAGCGACGGTTAACACATTGCCCGAGCATTTTAATTCTTCCTGTCTATTAGCTCTGGTTTCGTCAGTAAGTTTGAAAATTTCGTCTCGATTAGTATCGTTCGGCATCTTCATAGACAGGTCCAAGACCTTTACAAGAGAATAAAATATTCGTTAGTATTGAATACCTTTCAGATACATTGAATTTTAGATACCTTGGTGTGAAAGTCCTTATCCGCAATACATTCCTTACTGCTGTGTTCAATAAATGAAGCTTTCTTTTTCTTTGCTAATTTTTCAGATGAAATCTCAGCTCTTCTCTTTTTAGAAGGGCTCAAATTTGTTCGTAGAGTTTTCAATCGGTACTCGATGAACCCTTGATTTGTTTTAGCATCATAGAATTGTTCCTGAAAAATTCCAACCGTTATTTATAAGACCATGTATACAATGACACATATTATTTTTCTCTAAAAACGTTGAAAGCTCTTCGTGCATGTCATACAATCTCCAGAAAAATATAATCTCTCGGACACTCACGTAGCCAATGCCTGGATGGAGTGATCGTAACTTTGGGAATACTTTAATTATTTCAGCAGCTAATTGTTTTTTCAACGACGTAGATGGATACCTAGAAGCACAGTTGTGACACTCAAGAAACCAGTACTGACTGCACCATTGCTGTACTCACCCATCTACAAAATCACTTACATGCTTCCAATCAATTGAACCAACCCAGCGCAGGCAATTCGTACCAACTCTTTTCGGTCTTTCGGCTCGACGACACCAGATTCCAGTATGCTTTTTAGAGTTGGCTGCCTCATTTGTTTGCTGTCAGATCTCTCTACCCATTGTTTCACATCCAACTGGGTCTCTGAATTAGACTGCTAATTACAAAAAAATATTGTAATAACCGACAGCATTCAACAGGATCTTATATACATAATTATACATGCAAACGATATTGATGTTACCGGATAAACTGTCTCGGTTGCTTCGCCACTAATGGTGCGTACACCCTTCGTATCGTCAACCTTAGCTACAATCGTTGCTGCAGGAGTTGAAGCAGCCAGTGTATCTAAATTGCTTGGCAAGTGCTCAATGGGTAGCAGATCACTGATAACCTCACTATCGCTCCTGCTACAAGTATTTGCCAAACCTGCTGTTCCATCCGTGATGGATCCAACCGAAGGAATGATATGACATTCCTGAAATAATTTAATATCAGATGTAAACTTCACATACAAAAAACAAATATTTTTTTAAACTTGTTGCACCTACAATTTGATTAGCTTCGTTAATCAAGTTCAAGATTCTTTTTCTGGGGCCAGTTTTGATTTTCATGTCCTTCAAATCATTTTCATTTATTGTCACAAAAGCAATTCCATCAACACCTTCACCTGAAACAAATATCTAATTCAGCTCAAAATATTTATAGCTTGCACGATAAAAAGAAATGTCCATAGGAGTCGACACGTTCATACATACAGACCAGTGATATATTTTGGTAATTCACTTATTAATTATAATTTCATGCTTTTCTCAAAACACATCTAGTTTACCGAGGCACGCTCTTTGAGAAATCAGGAGCACTCACGTGATAGAAGGATTTTTAGTCATAATCCAGGACCCCCATGTTTTGCAGCGGTTTATATGTTTGGAAAATTCTTAAGGACAAGAGGACTGATTTCAAGGAGTACAATTGTTAACCCTCAATTTCACCATAATATAGTTCTGTTCATGAGGACTCTACTTCACGACAAGTGTCAAAATTGTATCAGTTGTTATAAGTCACCTTTTGAGATTGTTACGATACTTAATTGGGCACACAAGCAACTAATTAACACTGTTAAGATGTGGAGAGTATTATATTATGCAGATTAAAAATAACAGATTAACATTATTTATATGTTACAATAAGATATGAGGTTCAATAATATCGATCATGATACTTGAGTCAACTGGGGGATATTTTCCATACCAGAATATGATCTTATATGGATCATGAACGATAGTGAATTGTGTCCAAATTAGAGTAAAACATGACGAAGTGCTATGTATGAGAAATTCGTTTTGTAATCTCTCCAAATAGAAAATGGTTTCAGATCACATAAGTCACTTACGTTCACGAATCTCTGACCTAATCCTTCAGATACACAATAAGCATTTAGTGATTCTGATAGCCAAAGAGCAGGCCATTCAGTACATCGTAGACATACTTCTTCGTTTTCTAGAATCAGTATTTCATTAATGCAGCCAAACACAACATCGTGGTCTTCGCTCTCATTGTTAGTACCGCTATCAATCGCAACGAACGATCCATTCCGATATTCTATGCCATAGATTTCAATCCGCTGGGTTATAATAATACAACAATCATCTTCCAATCCCATTCTATTAAGTTCTTCTTTGTTGTGACTATCTCTAACCTTAGTACGTTCTCCACGGGGATAGCTCAACTTATTTCTGGGATTTTCACCAGTTCCCCAAATGGAACATTGTGTAATTTGAGTAACATTTGCCATGGTCTTAGTTATGTTCTTGTAATTACAACAAACACTACCATGTTTTTTCAGCAAGCCATGCCTCGCTTCGAATCGAAAGCAATTCGTCCAACGTAAAGGTCCAGAATGAGCTATACAATCGGGATAGTGGCTCATGTGATGCAGCTTATTAATTGGATTAATGTGAGGAAATAATTTCCTAAATAATTTTTCATGATCCTCAATGAGTGCCGCAAAGTAGGGTATTATAGACCTTCGTAATTTTGGAGCAAATACTACTTCTGTAATTCTGTTGAGTAATATAATCAACTCTAAATACTCGTCATTTTCTTCAACTATATCTGAAACTAAAAATGGAAAAATCCTCAATAAACACCAAGTTTGAGCTGCTGTTTGAGACAGTTTATGATCTTTCAAGTTCATAATGGATGCCATCATGAAATTCGCAGACGGCTTATTTTTCACTTCTGGAGTGCCATATTGAAATAGATGAATTCTGCTATTAAATTTATCAAGACCAAAATTATAATTTGGAGACGTTATATAGTGATGGATAACGAGTTTCAGTTCCAATGGGCCTAATCCTTCTAATACATCATGCATCGCATCAAATACCTTATTTTCAGTGCAATGGAAGTAGCGAGATGAATGTAACGCGCTGTTTTCTTTCATACCAAATGCTGTTCTCATTTTCTGAATATCTTTCAAAGTTTGCTGCGCACTTATTCTTTGGAGATGTTCCATGTACAATTCTTTTGTTCGTAAAACCGGAGGTTCTCTAATTGTATTACTTATGTAATCATTTCGATTGATCATACACATTCTACAAAAATGTACAGCTGATGGACTCAGAAAGCCAAACAGTTGATGCGCAGCCAATCCATCAGCAGATACAGCAGCAATGGATGCTCGGAGGGTCCACGGTTTTCCGTTATATACTACATTTATACCAGCATCACTCTCTAGTTGTTTCAAGTCGTGTAAAAATGGTTTGAAAATCTCTGCCATACTATATTTATCAATGTCAGCCGTGTGACATAGATTAAGAATGTGTATACCGCCTAGGAATGAATTCAAGTGTTGAGGTAAATTTTGAATAACAAAATAGAAGGCTCCAATTTTGTGCGGATGAACTTTTGAACCGAGAGGATTGTTAACTACGATGTCATCATAGTATAGCTGAATTCGAAGAGCCTGTGGATACCTTTGGAAGAATTCATTCGACTTAAAACAGTCACCGTCTCTAAAATTTTTTAGCCAATCATCTGGAGATGAAGATTCTGATTCAATATGCTCCCGTATAGCATCGTGAGACATAATCAATTTCAATGTTTCAATGATAGGTATGTACTGAAAGGTTTCGTACACTGGTTTTTGTCGCCAACATTGATCTTTGGAACAAAAGCGTTGATCTAGCCTACACCCAAGTGGTATTTCCACCGGTTCGATGAAATGGTAATGTTCTTTGAGTGTTTTAATCTGCCCTTGTAAGCTATTCATCCCATTGAATAAGTCATTAAAATTGAATTTGTCCAACAATACTTGAACCTCCAGAGACTTTACATCAATGGCTTTGGAATTACAAAACTTCGTTACTTCATCATTAACAAATTCGGATATGTCCGATAGGAGATTGGCGGCACTACCCACTACTTTAGTCAAAGCGGCGCCAGTAAAACAAGACGAAGCCCTTAAGTTCGCTATCATTAGTGATGCGCTCCGACCTACATTATGATCGCGTGGTGGTTCTGCGTCCACAACGTCATCATCGACTTCGTTTTCCGCTATGGGCAGTTCCACGTCAACCATCTCCACATCTGCTAATACTTCCTCTCCTACTCCTGGCAGAGGCAGCTGAGGATTTTCACGTTCATCCGGAGGATGAGACGATTTTATGTGCCGTATTAAGGACCCAAAATTCAAAAAGTGTCTATCGCAGTCATCTTGATTACAAATGAACCCCGACTTCAGTGGCCTTGATAACATTATGCCATGATTGTGGCGAAAATGAGCAGCAAATTTAGCTGTTCCACGTGTAATTTGTTTACACTTGAAACAAACTACGTCGCTCATAGTTATTTTATTACTATTGAATACTGACAGGCAAAAATTGGAGGTTGTTTTATCCAAGGATAGGACTGAATGAGTGGATAACTGTCGCTGCGAGCTCGAATTTGTTCCAAGAACAACTGATGAAGAAGATTTACTGACTGCCTGAAATGAGTGTAATATTAAAAACCACAATAGTGACCATAATTGGGAGATTCGATTGCAATTGCAGTAGATTTTTTCTATAAATTGAGACTTTTGGGGGGAAGCCGTGAATACCTTGCGGAGCTCTGGTAAATGACGAAAGCTTGTACCGCGTAAAGCTAGATACTTACAATCCATCATAAGGAGAGAGGCGACATGAACAATGATACATATGGACCGTGAGACTTTCAGAAGGACGAGGCTACGGTATTGGTGACGTTAGATAACACGGAAGTAATACTCAACGTAAAATATGGATAATGAGGGTTAAACCTCCTCAAACATCGTGATTTTTTTTCTATTTTATTCAACTCCATTAATCGAAATAAAAAATTCTTCATGAGAATTTGAACCCATTTAAAGGTTTATATACGACCTTAAACCTATACATCTACACATTGCTCACCTTTCAGGATTTCAATCGCCTCATCCTGTACATTTCTGTCTTTTAGATAAATTGCCAAAGCAGATGGGTCATTTAACGTGTCCTGGAACAAAGAATCAAGTTTGCATTGAATAAAGATTTGTTACATAATTCAGGTATCGTAAAAAAAATTCCTAACCTCACTTCTCCTTGAAGCATAATTTGTAACGCATTTATGCATTGTAATAACGAGATATTAAAAACAGAATACTCACTTTGGGTAGATTAATTAGCTGAGCCATGATTACGTGTTCTTCTGTGATCAATCATGACAACCTTCTTCGGAAAAATATTGTGATTCGGCCAAGCAGGAACACGCCAATGTCGCCAATAACTTCACCACCAAAGTCAGTTAAGATGGCCGCCCAACGGCCGGAGGTTAGATCGATAATCGATCCCGGGCGACTATCGGGCGACTATCGAAGATTCACTCTCTCTTGGAGTGAAACTTTCACTCCAAGTACTAGAGTGAGAGATACCACTCCCAAAATTAGAGTGAAAATGTTCACTCTTTCAACTAGAGTGAAAGATGTCACTCCATAAGAGTGAAAATTCACTCCAAAAAGAGTGACCCGCTTTTCACTCCACGCTAAGAGTGAAAATTTCACTCCAAGAAATTTAGAGAGTTTGATCGTATTTCTTGAATATGAAACTTTTTATGAAAATTCTTTCATTTTACGGTTCATTCAATCAATCGTCCGGGGGGGGGACAAAGTTTAGTTGTTAATTTACATATTCGAGAGTCAAAAAGAGGACCAGTTAATTATTATATAGACTCGTCTTCGTCGCTTTAGACCGGAAAATGTACGAGCTGAGTGACGATTGCAGACATCTCGCAAATTACTTCAATTCATTCAGGAACAACCCTAACCCGAAATTCACCGATTGCTGATTAACCTTTTATTTTATTTTTTCAATGTCATCGCGTACTGTACAAAAGATTTCGCGAATAAATTGAGCCATTTTATCCCAAAACAGGACGAGGACTTGCGATTCTCGATTCCTTCTGCCCACCCGAAGCACTTAACTAAATGAAATATATGTAACATTTCAGGCATTTGGTAGGTGCTATAAATTCCGGAAAGCTTTACCAGTCTGGTTTTGAGTATTAATATTTTCTGATAATGTATCAGATTAATTCTAGATCATCCCTTTCGGGTGGATTCGAATTTGTTCTGTTAATTGCTTGTCAAATTCATTCGTCGGAGATATTGGACGTTCTTTGATGAAAGACAAAAACAAAGGGATTGAAGAATGAAACGAGGACGAGTTGATCCGGTAAATTATTCGAAAAAAAAAGGCAAGAGAAAAATGAAATGAACCGCCGGTAGTATTTTTCCCGAAGCGTCGAGGCACGTTCGAATTTAAAATCTGATAAACGCGTGGACAGAATTTTTTACACACTTTATAATCTCTCTCTCTCATCGCCGCGAGGATATAAACGGAATACGGAAACGGGTGAAATAACTCCTGCGTGGTGTAATTTCTCTCCCCTTTAACCACCGAGAAAGGGAAAGAAGAAAAAAAAAACGAAAAGCACATTAGCTTATTACGTATATTTTTTCCTACCAACCAACTGTTATAGCAACAGCGATAAATCTGAAGAAGTTGAGAAAATTACTGGATTCTGAGAACCTCCGACCCGCCGTATAGTCTGACAATTTCATCCAGAAGCAGAACGGACGGTTCTTTCATTTGTCAGAAGAAATCTCTTGTTGCGCAAAAGAGCTTTCATTCCACCAATTTCTCTTTCGTGTCTCAAATACACACGTCCAATTACCCAAAAAGTGTCAATCCACCTTCATCTAGGGGTTTCTTGAACCAACAGAAAATCGCGACGTCGACAACCGTTGGAGACCTGCTACGTCACCCTTCCGGAAATGACTTGTCCGACTTAGTAAACCCTGACTCTACCGTTGCCAAACACTAGGCCAACCCTCAGTTTCCGTGCTGAGCTGGATTCCGAAGTTGTAGAAATCGTTTACGTCGGTCAGCTTTTTTTTCTTCGTAAGGTAAACGCCCCTGTTTCTGACATGACAAGAACGTCAGCTTTTCCAAATCACAGGGAAAATTACATGAATTCGGCAGTGAAGGTTTTCCTCAGTTGATCAATAATTCAAGATCAAACTTCTTTTTGAGGGATTAGTCGATACTTTCCATCATCAAAATGGTAAAAACTTCCTCCTTGGTTATCATTTTCAAACACTTGGACGAAATATTGTGGCACGAAGTAAAAAACGACCATGCAGGGTCGGAAGCTGAGCCGTTTATCTCATTCCATTTCGATGCATTAGTTACGAGTATGACGCGAATCAACGTTTATGACATTACCCACAGACACAGGTGCGTGTTTAATATCTCGCCGGGCTTATCAGTAATTGAACATCGTGGTTCCTCTTTCCATTGACCACGGCGTTATTCACCTATCTGAATTTCCGATCGTGTACTGAAACACTGCGTATCGATGACGGTTTTAAAATACTTTTCGCAGACTTCCCAGGAGACAGAGACTCGATCCCTGAGCCTCTTCATATCGAGTCCAGGTCCCAAACGGAATGACATTGATTGAACGATGTGCTCGCCGAAAGCTTTTCACCGTTCACCCACCGCCACCGTGCCTCTGTTTTAATGGACGGATTATTTTACCTCAATCCTTATTATTCAACGTTTTGAAATCACCGATTTTTTTTTTTTTTTGGTCCTCGTCTTCACTTTCACTTTGTTCGTACAGATTCTCGGGATATCTTATACAGTCGAAGAATGAGAAGAAAATGTCAGCAACGATACGCAAAGCTCTCGATTTCACTTTACTTTATTCCTGGTATTGAACGAGATTTAAAAAAAAGGGCAGTTATTGCCGATGTGTTTTCAATCATCGAGAAGCAGACATTTTTTCTCTCGCGACAATAAGTTTTCTCATCTCTCACTGCACGTCGGGCTCGTCTACCTGAAAAGTTTTCCCCTCTCTCTTTTTCTGAACGTCAATTTTCCTACACTCTTGGGGTAGACATGATTCCGAGCATATTGAAAACGGAATACTTCGGGGACGGAGTCCCGCGGGTTTTTCTTCGACCTTCCTCGCTCCCTCAACCCCCAACTTTTACTCCCCTCAGTTCACCCTATTTCTCGGCTTTTTCTTTGTGTTCCTTGCTGCGACGTCCTTCGGGGGTCTCGCGTTGTTTTGCATCCTGTAATGTGATTTGGTTAAGGCGCCTGGCGCTCGCGGATTCTCGGGTGGGCAGACTTTGCTCGACCAAACCAAACCACCCCCTGGCTTTTTCCATCCGTAATATTGTTCGAGACCGAAGTTTCTTCTTTTTTTTTCCAAAATCCTAGTTTCCTAGTCGATACACAGTATCGAATCTTAAAAAATAATGAATGAGGCAAGACGAATTCTTCGAGCCAAACGAATCAACGTCCTGTTCATTTTTATTTGAGGCGCTACGTCACTCTGTCAAATCCAAAATACCTATCGAACCCACGTATTCGATGCGTTACGCAACTCCGACAAACCCGTCGGTATACGGGCCTATTACCCTCCACCCCACATGTCATGGACACGGATATACGCCGTTCAAGTACGTTGCTTGACGTCAGGAAGGAACACGTCCAATGCAGAGCTTCACCGATTATCATCATTCTAGAATTTCATGATCGAGGAGAACAAAAAAATCATCGCATATATCGAACGTCCGTAAAGTCCGGTAATCCCTGCACGCGTTGTGACAACGTATTCGAAAACGGCAGTTAAACCCAATTTACGAGCCGGTTTGATTTACGCGTTAGACAGGTTCGACCGAGTACAAGATTGATTAGAATTTCATAGTTATTCGGTGCATACGCAGCGGGGCTTGGAATTATCTCGTCATAGCATCTGTTCGGAAAGTATGATTTTCTAGGCCTGTGTAGCGTGTGGAAAGTGACTAATTTCCGAGCAGTGCGGAAAGCTTTACTTCCCGCACTAGTAACACAATATATTCTATCATATTATCTCAACGGCGTGGTACGCGGTCTGAATAGTAGTAAAAAAAAATTGAACGTCGTCAATTCACCAAATGCTTTTCGCAAGCCCGAGTTGAAGTGGTCTGGTAGTGGCGTCGTCGCGCAAAGGGACTCCGGGGAATCGTGGGACGGGATGGTCGAGGGTACACCGCGGGCTCACCGAAACCTTCTAACGAGTCGGCCAGGCACACTCTCGCACACCTCGGTGCTGGTTAAAGTGTACCGACAACGGACATTCGCGGGTAGATATAGCGAGCCTGTACCCACTAACCCCGTTTTCCGTTGACGCGCGGATCTACGTCGTGCTTTGCGTTCGCCAACCGTCATTTGTAGAATTAATAGCTGACCTGAATTTTGTCTAACCCTACGTGAAACCTTAGAGACAGTAGATTTACATTTTAGAGTCAAGTTCGATGAGTAGGCGATGAGATTCAACACGAGCCGAGGCGAGTGCTACAAATAGTATTCATGATTGTGATTTATCATAAAGTGACAAATCATTAATATCCAAAGTTCATTACACGTCGAAAAATTGACTTTCTTAAAAATCACTTGTTGTAAGTGAGGAAAAAAATCCTGCAGTGATAAGTTATGGTCAGTTATCGAAATTTAGCGACAATCTAGTCACTCTTTTGCTGATAACTTGGTCCAGAAATTTTGTTCTTCAATTTCCCTCATTCGCACGATGGAGGATTGCTCTCCGAAGAAAATGAGACGTCGAGAGCGATAATCGGTTCAACCGTGTGCCTGAAACCTTTCGACAAGGGATTTTTCGATATACGTAATGAACTTTGGATATAAATGATTTCTAGAGTTTGTAGAATTTGTCAAATCACGTACTGGACCCCTTAACAAAAATATATCGACTCATCCCCCGGTGAAGTGGAGTGTAATTTTTTATCGAGACATTTATTTACAGACCCGGGTGTTTTGATATGTGCGCAACAATCTGTTTCGCACTACCCTCTGTCGGCGTGAATAATTCGCACCATGACCCAATCCTGAGGATATGAACTTGGCTACGTGCCCCATGGGTTCATGTTTATTTGTCTTGAGGAACGAGCCAGGAGGAAAGAGGAGAAGACCGACTGAAATATACGATCGATGTCCCGACGTGCTTCCCTAAACTCTGACATAACTCCATCGAAAATCACCGAGCCGTTATCAGACGGATAAGTTTCTGTCGTACGTTACAACATCAAGTATCAGATAAGTGACGCGTGAATAGAGTCCATCACAATTACTCGGCGCGTTACCATCTCTGCATACGTTTTATGGAGTCACGGGATTTGCCGCAGGATCATTGCCGGCGTAATTGGTCCGCGATTCAATGTGTGCTTATTACACGAAACGTTCCCGGTATTTGAGGATCCGATCAGTACGCGGTAATTCCGGGAGCTTGTCGATGGTTAATTAGCCGATGGTCGCCAGAGCGTGCCTGTACATCGCTGCATATTTGCCTTGGACAAATCATGTTGTGGCGGAGCGAGTTTCATAAGAGACAACGCATGACCCCTCTGATGAAATTCTTCCGGGACTGTTATCCCAGCGGATAAACACCCCGCGTTGATTAGGTACTCGACGCCGTGCTGAGATTTTGAGTATATCGTACAAATTGAAGGGATGCGATTACGGACCACGTGGTGAAACCGAGTCGCAGAGAACGGGTTCTGAGTGCAACTGAATCGTAGACGCGGTTCAGCCCCTGATTGGCAGTTCAGGATCAGAAACTAAGTGCTGCAATTAATCAAAAGGCACGTTCTGCCCGTCTACGCCACGTCTACACCGTTCTCTTCTCTCTCGTCAAAATTTCTCTCTTCAGCCGACCAGGTTTCTGTGTCTCGAGCCTTGGAATCGTCGTCGAAACAATTCGCAGATTGGACACCAGCCCGAGTTGTATCATCGCCGGACTTATTTCCTATGCAAATTCGTGGGATCCGTGGATGTAAGTCTCGAGGTCTCGGCCAAAACCCTTCAATTACCTTCATCAACAAACTATAGGCTCGATGAATATTTTGCGGTGCCTGTGTAACGTTTGAATCACACCCTCACCACGGGGAAAATTGTAACGAGGTTAATTCAACCCTGGCTGATTTATGATTTAACGGTTAGAAAATCACCTCACGGTGTGATGTGGAATATGAATGAATGGTATCCCCGTTTTTTCTTCTTTATTCAACGGAAGATTCTCTGGGGCGTATCGACTCCTCGGTGCTAGTGATTACAGGACAATGAACAAATACCTACACAACCAACCGATCTCTTTGTCCGCTAGCCGCGCCTGATCGAACCCTCGTACAACGTGGATTCAGGGATCTCAGGGATTTCTGCGTTTCAGGAACATTCCTTAACTCCGATAATCGCATCCCCCATCGGTTTATCCGAGATAATTTGCGGTTCGAGTGATTTAAGTCCACGACCGACTGAATATCCCCAAATTATCGTAACGCGCCTGCGGTCAATGGGTTTCTCAATCTGCGTTATGATTTTCTTTCAGAGGTAAGCCATTACTGATGTAATGAGATGAGGTACTTTATTATTTTACAATATCACGTCTGGCTCGTTGAAAAGAATTGTCAAAGAGGAAAGTTTTACCATTCCATGTACTCTGTGGTACAAAATCCAGAGTGATGACACATTATCGATGAAGATAAGTGTGATTGATTACATTAAATCTTTGGCTTTGATCGATTCAGTACTTTCCGAATTATTCGAATAACAGAATTCCAAAAAATACGATTGAAATCACGATATCTTACGATCGGATCAACGGATTTGAATGAAATTTGGTACCACATGATTTTTTGTACCACAGATTTGCGAAATTCGAAATGTCGTATCCGATTTGCTGAAACAAAAACACTAAAAAATATTCCAAATCTCATAAAAATTGTTACTCGAAGGTTCTTTTGAACCACTGCTCAAGAGTCTGGGGTCAGATTTGCAAAATTCGAAACAACTGCTGAAAGCTCGCTTTTTTTCTGAATAGACGTATATTTCGTTCAGACAGAGACTTTCGACTGGTCGAACACAAATATTTGCTTCATTTATGGGAACTATAAGTCCTCATCTCATCATTATTCCAACGACGCACTCCAAAACACTGAACTAGCTGTATAGCGAGACGGGGATCAGAAACTAGGGCACGGGTTCGTTAGAAAATCGGTAACTGCGTCTTTAACTAAGTGGTCCCTCGTGGGTGTATGAATTTCGAATTATTAATTGAATCAGATAATTATCAATTTGCAGAATGAAACTCTTCACTCCCAATTTCGTGTCGTTTTTCCCTGATTTGGAAGAGAATCGACCTCGGCTGACATCCTGATAACGTCAGAAACCGGACCGTTTACCTCGTGTTTCATTTAACCATCTTTTTGCGGACTCGCGTACTCGGTATAATAATCGCGATTTAAATAGATGCGGGTCTCGGGTTCACCCATGTGGTGAAAAGTTGGAAAGGGCGCAAAATCTGCTACTGTTCCATAAAGTCTAATATATTCGAAATAAAATGTAGAAATATTGGAGAATTCTCCAACCCACGGACCTCGGACGCCGGGCGTAGCGGGCGTAGCGGGGACGAAGCCACCCTACCTTCCTCGATAATAATAAATGCCAGTTTTCCTCCCGGATATCGATTATCACCGCTCGCTGCGCGCTCACAATCTGCTATGAATTCTCAGCTCTTTCGGGGACCGTACAGGTTCAGACCTATTTTGTTTCAATGTTGTAATCAATCTGGGCCAGGTGAATGAAAGAAAGTACGAAAATGACCCCTGAAGATGGATTCGATGGGAGGAAGAGGACCTCGGCTGATGTAAGGGATCGAACCTCTGTTATTTACGACTCCAGCGATCATCCTTCGGGGGTTGGTCAGATAGGACCGACCGAAAGGGGATGTAGGAAGTGCGAGACCCAGAGTCATGAATTGTTGAAGAGATTCGGTCCGGTGAATCGGGTCGTCGGTATATCGCCGTTGGGAAAGTGCCCGGAAACTAACTCGATGGCGAAGTTGTTCTTTGATTCTTGTTCGGAATTCTTTCTACGTCTTTCTCGCTCTCCCCTTGATTGCATAAAACTGTACGTAGACCAAACTCAACAAAATGTAAGAAAAGCGGAGAAATGAGCTTGAAAAATATAGGATCTTGAGTGCACTTGGGAAAATTGGAACCGTAACAAGTCTGAAATGCGGTATGACAAAAAAAAAGAGGAGCACCGCTGTAAAAATTATTGCGCAATTGTACGATTGGTTCCCTTACACCGTCTGGGACCGTATTCGAGCTAACGCACAGCAGCTCTTTTTAAATTGAACTAAATGGAACGAGGCAATCAGCGATGGAGCTTCCGATATCCGACTTTGTTTTCCGCGCTGTTTGTCGACCCGTCTGCACACCGTCGCGTCGGGGTGTATAAATTTTATTTGCATGACCATTTTTTTTTTTTTTTTAACGTATTAATTACTCGGTACTCGTGGACAGAGTGTGGAGCGTTGTAATCTAAAAGTTTGACAAAGCTCTGGCCAGACCGCGTCGGGCTTATGCTTTTAGCCGAAAAGTTTTATCAAATAATGTTTAATGCATCCCCGATCAAGAACCGGCCTCCTGTCCAGAGTTTAGAGCTTAGAATTTAGGCTGAAGCCTCGTTATTGTTTGAGAAAGGATTTTTTTTTTCTTTTCTTTCCTTTCAGCGTATTTGCATACTTTGATAAAGAAACTTTTTATAAAGTTGACGTCAGACGCGTTGTAGCCTGTTATGAGATTACACATTTTCTTCTCGACGTTTTGAAAACATAATACTAAAGAAAAAACGCACCATGAAAATTACCGTGTAAACAATATTTACCTTAATCGTGTTTCTCACGACCAGCTGATACTCGGCGAACAAATTTCCCAAAGTATCGTTACACCGAGGGTGAAAACTTTTTTTTCCCACAAAAAACCAGAGGTCAAATATCGTTGATAAATTTATGTAGGTATGTGATAAAAAGCGGGTTTGGGCTGACTATGAGCCAGTCTTTGAACTTCCCGTTACTTATTTTATTTCCAGAAATTTAAAATTTTGCACATCTGACCTCAGATTTTTGATCAGCGATACATAAAACCATATGGTACCAAATTCAAATCCGTTGATCCGTTGTCAAGATATCGTCATTTTTATTTTATTTTTTAGAATTTTGTTTTTCAAATAATTTGGAAAGTAGGTACTGAACCGATCAAACCCAAAATCTAATCAGTTCTAAGTATAGGAAAGCCACGTCGATTGAGTCTAATTTGGTAAAAATTTTCGCACTAGTTCTCGAAAAATCGTCCGGATGAAAATTTGATAAAATACAAACACAGAGCCTGACGTCAAACTCAAATAATCTGAAGTGATTCTCAGGGCCTGAAAACGTGGAGGTCCAGTGAAAACTCAACTTTTCATTTTCGGGGTGATTACCATAACTTTCTACGGGAAGTAAAAAATTCTTCCTCCATTTCGAGAAAGTTATGCTTTTTGACCCATGCACTGAAAAAAAAGTAGTGCTCCGATAGCAAGAAGTCTGGCTGCCTGAGCTATAATCGGTTTTCTTCCGATACCCTAACCTCTATTCAGCTGTACGAGCGGAACAACTCTGCCTGACGTAGTTCAGCTATCCGAAGAATACGGTATCGCTGTAGGAGCTGAACGCGGAATAGCTTCTGCAGCAATACCAGTGTATAGCGTGATCTCCTGCGAATTCTCGCGCGCACAGCGAGAAGTCCTGCGCAGTTAGCTGTACGTCGCGCTCGTCTAGGTACACGGTATCACTGCTACAGCTATACCAAGCATTGCTACTGCAGCGTACAAAACATTAGCTCCTACCAGCTGAAAGTATACCTACAGTAGCAGACGTTTGTATACTTGAATGATACGGCTGATGTAGCGATACATTTTGCTCCTGTAGCGATACGTATTGTTACAGTAACGGACTGCTCTCAGCATAACTTTGTTTCGCTCGACACGCTATACTTTTTTTTCAGTGTGGGTAGATGTCGAAAAGTTGATTAAACGGGTCTGCAAGCGGTCCTAGGAAAAAAAAACAGTGGTGTTCGACCCTCGTGTTCCCTGGGTGCGAGCTGATGCGGAACCCTACGCAGTCAGCGAACCGTAGCCGAAGACTGTTTGTTCATTTCTCTAAATGAGCCGGTTCTCTCCATCTCTTTATTTACCCCGGTACTTGGCACCCTCGTAACCCTAAACTCGAACCATCCCAGTTCCCGTTCCCGTTCCTGTCTCGCGTCCAATACCAGACGTACCAGGTAAGCCTTTATTTTCCCTTATTGCCCCTGAGAGAATCTCCCGCGTTCTTTATTTCTTCCCGGTGCTCGTGGTCCGGGTTATTGAAGGAATTAACTGAAAAACCTCCCTCCGGGACTTTTTCACCTCTGAGATGCGATACACGTTCCCAGATCGATATCGGACGGGTAAAACCACCACCGCAAGTGCTTGTCACGATTCGGTTACCGCCTCAGCTATCTATAACTCGAAAGCGGAGCACTCGAAAACGGTTTATCGATATTGCACCGCGCAGTGTTTAATCCGGTACACGGTAACAGTCCACCTACAGCTACGTGTCAAGTTTCTATGAAAGTTCAATGCGACTCTGCTGCGCGGGACAGATTTGTTGCGTCAATTATTGACCCCCGTCTCGCCGGAAAATATCGATCCAATGTCCTCCAAAGATCTTTTCGGCCCTCGTGCGCAAAGTACTGTTTTGCGCCCGCTCACTCGGTCTGAAATTTACTATATCCGAGCTCTGGTCAATCTGTGCGCGATGCTGCAGTCTGGTCGAGATCGTAGGAAGGACGTCGTAAAAGGATCATCAACTCTCACGTCTCGTGGCCCACCGGCTTTGAGCTTTAATGGCGCGTTGAGCCGTTTATCACTCGAGGTGTGAGGATTCCACCGGATTTCTTAGCTTCAATTGTGGACCGAGTACACCTCGGTTGTAGTGTATTCCTCGGAGCGAGTGAAAATTCCCCCAGAGGTTTACTGCATCTCGAAAGTCTGACGGAGATCGGGGATCAGTTTTAACTTAATTAAACTCTAAACTTTTGCGTTAATTATTCTCGAAGTTTCTTTGCAGTATGTTTTTTTGCTGAGCGATCCCTGAGCTCCGGTTCTAATTGCAGCTCGTGCAGAATATCTAAACGACAACAAAACGAGTCTATACTGTATTCTTGAGAATTTCTGGAATTTGACTCGTTGGAGAAATGTAGTAACGTTTCTGGAGAGAGTTTCTTTTTGCCCTGCTCCTTTTGGTTTCTAGGACGTAACGCTATAACGCTGTTGTTTTTCGCGCTTTGAACCAGCAGAATTTAACCGTAGAGACTGAAAAGCGTCTCTTGTGTTTCAGAGGTAACGAGGATTTCCTCGATTATTTTGTAACACAAAGGAAAGGGTTATTTTCATACGTGTGCAAAGACGCATAGGACCGTGTAAATTATTCAACCACACAATGTTATTATTCCTACCTACGTCATAGTCACTGCTCGGTTATACGTGACGAGGTCTTATTTCTTACGAAGGCTAAAATGATCCGTAGCTCCGATATTTCCGAGGCAACGATTCTTCGAGGGTGCTTTTTGAAACACGGTTCTAAACACAGAAAGGGGATATTTAAATATTAACGTCAAGGGAGGTTTTTGGTCGACCGAAACGGATCCTGCGACGGTTAAATTGCCGGAAAAAAGTGCTGATACAGATTCTGACCTTTTACGGACGTTTTTTACCAAGGAATATTCAAACGACGTCTAAAATACTTCGCTCAGATTTAACCTGACAAGTTTCAGATACCCCTCAGCCGGGTCAAGGTGGTTTTTTAACACCGACTATGAAATATAATTATACCAAAGAATAAGATAATTACTCGAGCGCATCAACGCTGCACGCTAACGCGAGGACCTCGTGTCGGTCGCCGGGGTATATATCAATCACTCGGGGGGAGTATAAAGTATGGAAAAGTTATCACCGTTGGCGAAAAGTGCTGACTGGTACGGTAATGCCGAGCCTGTCATTAATTACAGACTTAAAATCCCGCGGGGAAATATAAGTCATCATATATATCCATCCGTCCCCCACCACCCCTCCCCCCTGGAAGCCGCGAATGATACTCGTCGTTGGGGCTACTACCCCTCTCGAATCAACTTTAAATTACAATTTTCGAGTGAGTATCGATGTATCCTATATCAGATACCGAGGATTATTATTATCAAATTGGCAAACCTATATCTTCAGTCAACTAAACGGCCCGATTTCCGACATTATAAGGATTTCAGCTGAGATTATTCTCTCCTAAATCAGGGAAAATAACATTTAATCGGCAATGATCGGTTTCATTGAACATTAAATGGTTTAAATCTACTCTCTGATAATTATTTTTCATTCACCGGGCGTGATATTGTAGAATAAAATGAAAAGAGGGCCCCGGGGTCAGAAATTGGGGCGCATACCCAGATTTCCGTTGATAACAGATTTTTAGAGTATTTCACTTTACGGCTACATAGAAGCTTTTTTCGAGGTCCTCATTTTCTATCACTCTCATGGAAATTGAATTATCGCCTCTCTCGTCCCTTTCCAAGGGGTTTCGAAGACGGAGTAAAAAGAGAGTTTTACGTGTTTAAATTGGAGCCATACGCGACCCTCGTGCCACTCTCGAAAAAGGCTGTGTGTGTGTGTTTGAGAAAAAAAAAAGTCCATATACGATCAAAGTCGACTCAGTGGATCGTAAACGTCCTCACTACCAGCGGAACCCGGCCCAATGACTTATCTCGAGGATCCCGGTAAGATTTTTTGCCCGAAAAGTCCAACCCCCGACATCGGAGATCGGTTGAGAGCACTCGAATCGTTTGCGAGATAAGAGAACAAAAAATAAAAATGGCCGTCCGCTGGACTTTTTACAGCGACTCTTCCAACACCCTTGGGTCCAATGCGGTATTAGCACTCCGAGCTTCGGGAGAAAACTCGAATGAAGAAAGGCTTCAAAGTACAGATAACAACAATTATCAAGTTACCGATATCGAGTTTAGGCGAACGCGAAAACTTCGGGAATCTCTGATACCCCGGTGGTTCGCTAATTAAGTTCCTTCATTTCGGAAATTGTTTCGCGAACAATGTACAAAATATGCTGTTACACGATTAGCCAGGGAAGCATGATAATAATTTAATTCAAGCAACGTACGATATTCGTCATAGAAATAAGGGCGAGACTCTAGGCTCGGGGCTATTTTCCAAAAACCCGAAACACCACCAGCCCTCGCCTAATCCTCACACCCACCCACGTCATATGAATGTCTAGGAAAAACATGAAAGGGTTCATCTCTCGTAATCCCTCCACGAACTCGACCTCTGCCCGTTGTCGCGTTGATGTTTTCGAGTTTAAAAGGTATCAGCAGGGTCGCAGACCCCTCTCAAACTCCGTGTGGTGTAAATAATTAATATTCGCCCTCCCGCATTATCTCGCTGTGTCTTAATTCCTCGAATATTTGCGGAAAAAGTTTTGCCCCGTATTTCCAATCTCCAGTTAGCTCGTGGTGGCGCCCTGGAATCGTTCAAAGAGATCCGAACCCTACATCAGCCAGGGATTATACGAATTTGCCCCTGGATTTCCTCAGACTTCGAACAGACATTCTGGGTGAAGACCATAGCCTAGGACTGTGGAGAACCTGGGGATTCTCAGAGTTTAGAGATAGAATGCTGCTCCGCCAGGCACGTGGAATTCGGTTAATAATTCTCTGTCTATTAATTAGGCATGCTGATCCCTAGATCAGAGGGCTGGATCTTGTTCGCCCAAATTACTTCGTTAACAATTCATTCGGACAACAATTTCATCACAGCTGAGATTCCTTGATACAGCGTTTGAACAAATCCTAGAAAATTGTCGTCTCGCTTGGAAAATTATCGCGAATTGCGTCACTCGCAGTTGTTGCTTTTATGCTGTAACAACTCAAAGCGCTTTTATCACGCAAACGTGAATCTTTGCCGTTGATAGAATTTTGCATGTACTTTTTAACCCCGTCTACTCAGCCTCTGGTCCCGTCGTCTGACTGCCTCATTTTCCTCTAACAATATCGACGGTGACTGTACAGATGACAGGTCGGACCTCGACGCGTCGTCGGGCTCGGGATCGAAAGAGAGAGAGGCGGCAAAAAATTGATTAATTAGGGTCAACTCCAATCTCCGCTGTAGAGCAGGGAAAATTCATCTCTTTCAGAAAAGCCGCCTCGGAATAGCGACTCGGAAGAGACGAGATGAATTGCGAAAGAGGGGCTGGATCCTCGAGCATGAGAGTGGTACACATGTATCTTCATCTTCATCTTCAATCTTTGATATCTGTAAAGGAACAGGTGGTATCAACGCCCCTTGACCTAAAAACTTGAAATTTGGAAAGCATGTTCCCTTCCCGACCAAGAAGCGATTTTTCGAAGTTTGTCCCCCAAGGGGGTTAAAAGGGTTAAAACGTGTTTTAGTGGATCGATATCTCCTCGGTCCGATGAGATACCGACTTCGTCCTTGCTTCAAATAATTTTTCATTCAAATACCTGAAAAGTAGTTTGAGAATTTTTTTAAATTCGACTCCTAAGGGAATGAAAAGGGTGGAAACAATTTTTTAGGCGCACAGCGCCGACTCCCAGTCTTCAATAGAGTCCTGAGAGAATTTCAAATTTCCCCATCTAATCCTAAATTCTTAGCAAACACGTTGATTTTGACGTTGATTCGTGATCCTCCACCCCTAGGATTATCTCGTCAACGAGGTTAAATTGAACAATAAAACTTCTCATAAATAATTTTGATATCAAATATTTTCCCACGTCATGATAAAAACGAATTTTCACTCACTTTCTTTCAAACGTGTCATAGCATAATTTTCAATTCTCATACGGAGCGTCCACGGGGTGGATTGAACCGTGAATTTCACATCCTCTCAGACGGACTCAGACCGTCGAGTGAAATTCTGGTGGAGATCAAAGCCTGTTGAAAAAAACACACGCAGACAGAAATAGAAAGATAACATGGTAAACAGGCTTTTCAATTCTCATTTTCACCGGGTTTTCATTTATGCATTTATTCAACACTTTTTTTCTACCATGTCGGACACAGCAGCAGCCCGTTTGACATTTTTAAGTCATTGATGATCGCAGTCCGCGTACAAAACAGAATTCATTGGTCCGAATATCACTCGAATGTCAAAACGGAATGAGACCGTCAGGATGAATGAGTGTTGATCAAAGTAGCTTTCAGCGAATAACACTTTCGTCGGAATACGGAAATCTGAGTCCCCTCCCGTTCATAAGGGGCAAAAAAAAAACAGGAACAAAATTGACTGGAGTTCCTCTGACTAATTGCACCCTCAGTTCTCCGTCTCCACTTGATGTCATAAAAACAGCAGAGTAATTTTAATGCGATTGCTTTTCTACTAATTTTCTAATTAGGTTATAACGGGTAACAAGAACCTCCCGTTCCACCTACTTCACAACACAACTTTCCTGGCACTCGTTATCGCTAATTATTCGCGAACGTGTGACTTTGCCTTCATCAGGTTTTAACTGTTCGTGAAATATTCAACCGCGTTCCGATGTGTGAGGTACGTGATTTAGCCGAACCAACGCTGATTAATAATTATCGGAAATTCTATACCCGACGTTGTTCAAAATTCGAAAATTTATCAGCGAAAATGAAATGGAGATTCTCGGTCTGACATTCATTGGCGAGAATAATGAAAACCAATCAATGCATTGTTCGTCATTGTTGCGCATATATATACACACAAAAACACACACAGAGGTAGAGATATTGTAGAACATTAATCTAAACTACCCACCGTCAGAAAATCTAATCGTAATCCCGCATCGGGAGAATAGTTTATTATACCCACTGGCGTTACGGCTTAGGGTTGACAGTCTAGAGCTCACAGTTTATAACCGACAATAAATGGGGTTGGGATTGGGCCGAAACTAATAAAGAGTTGATTCGATTAGATTGTGTTTTAATAAACCGAGTACCGGCTCCGAGCCGAGTGTTTACCCCCCTCCCTCGCAACCCATATCGGAAATTATTTCCTCATTTCATAATTATTTCATTCAACCCTCACGCTTTTGATCACCTTTTACTACGACTGCGATAAAACTCTTATCGACTACCGTCGAGACGTAAAAAACTAAACTACATTCATCGGTATTCTCACCCTCTTCGCTCAAGTCATGCGTTAGAAATTGATCGACGTTATGATTTGACGTTTGACTACAGCTCTGCTACCCCTCTTCAACTTCCCGTTTCTCTGTTTTCAGTCATTGATTTCAGGACCAGAGAATAATCTTCAACTATTTTGAGTTTGGCCAAATTGGGCTCAATCGACGTGGTTTTTTCAAACTTAGAACTGATTAGATTTTGGCGAATATCGATTCAGTATAACTTTCCGAATTATTTGAATGAAAAAATTCTCAATACAGTTTTTTGTATCGCTGAAGTCGAATCTAAAGTCAGTTTCGCAAAAGTTTTTATTTTACAAATTCGATAGGCTGAATAAAAAAAACGAAAAACGTTTCGATTCTGATGAAAATTGGTACTCGAACGTTTTTTGGGTCACTGAACACGAATCTGAAGTCAGATTTGCGAAATTCATCCAATTTGCTGGGGAAAACACTAAAAACATTCTAAATCTTATGAAAATTGTTACTCGAAGGTTTTTTGAACCGCTGATCGAGAATCTGAGGTCAGGTTTGCAGAATTCAAAATAGTTGGAAACAAAGTAGATACCGAGAAGTTCAAAGGCATGGCTCATAGTCAGTCGAAACCCGCTTGTTTCAATATGTGTGAATACTAGATACTAGACAGGGTGAAATGCGATGGTGTTGATTGTGTGATAATGTAACGCTCCCGGATTCTGAGAAGGAACCAGAATCCTGTCGGGGAAGGAAGGGTGTCGCATTTATGTGGCGAGGGTTCTGCGGTCTGCGATTGACCCTTGCCAGCCTTCGCTGGCCATCCGGGCGCGGGCGTACAGCTCGCGTAACTATCCACAAACATTTGGAACTCGTATCTCAAACAGACCACACCAGGTTTCCGCGCTCTGTACAGCCCCTGGTTCCTCTCCCTCTTCGTCCACGTTCACGTACCGATCTGCCAGTGTACCACGTATTCGAGAGCTTGTATCCACATACCCCAGTTGCGGGGATGATGACGGTCGAATCTGATCGAGTTTTGATCGAAAACCGTGACACGTACATTCTTTAGACTGCAGACCCATGACGCGAGACTTTTTCTCTCCTTGTTACAGGCTGAAATATGGAGCGTCTTCATAGCCATACTGAGAAAGAGCGTGAGGAATCTCCAGGCCTGTACCGACGTCGGTCTGATCGAGCACGTGCTCCACCGTCTGACCCGGGCCGAAACTGTCGTCGCAGGTATTCATGAATTTCGCCATTTAGCTTCAATATGTATTCCGGTCTTGTATACCGCTGATAGAGATCGATGACTGTTTCTTTGATGTCAGTATCTGGACATTTATTGCGTTTTTTTTTTACATTTTATTATTCACATATTCTCTTTCATATTTTTCAAAGACTTGCTGATCGACATGCTTGGAGTGTTGGCAAGCTACAGCATCACCGTGAAAGAGTTAAAACTCTTGTTCGGTGCGATGAAAGCGGTGAAAGGAAAATGGGTACGTATTTTTTTATTATTATCATTATTATTCCTTTGGCTACATCGATTTTCGATTTATCCCATCAACCTTTTTCTTTTATTCGTTGATAGAGGCTTCATTTTCGTTTTATTTCATCAGATTTTTTTTTATATCATTGGGGCAGGGATTTTTCAGTCGTATATACACATGAATATATTCGGTACTTTTATACCATTCGTGATCGTGAAAGAAGAGAAAAATGAAAAAAACGAGAACGATATAAAAGAAAAACGAGGGTCCAATTCGGATGTGATTTATCGAGACATCTTAAACGTAAAATTGTGTCTCATGTGTCACAACGATGAACCAAATGTGAGAAAAAGTTGGAAACGCAAGGACACTGCAGAAACCAACTGCTATAAAAAAAAACTCACACAGGGGGAGAAGAAAGAATGTTGACAACACGCCAGCACGAAAACTCCGGCTTCTTTCTTCACCCCTTTCACGTTTTTTTTTCTTGTCACACTCTTTTACCAACTGAAATGAAAAAAAAATGGATACGGAACGTCGGACGAGAGATTTATCTGCAATTTTCGTTACATATCTTGTGCCGAACTTTCGTCCATTGTTGTACATTTTTCCATCTTACAGCCTCGACATTCGGCGAAATTGTTGAACGTTCTTCGTCAGATGCCTCAAAGGAATGGACCTGACGTATTTTTCAGTTTCCCTGGAAGGAAGGGTTCGGTAAGTCAATTTCCTTCACGTCTACATTCAGTTTCCCTCCCTCTCTACGTGTAACATATTTTTCCTTCTATTCTTCAGCTTCTTTTTTCTCCCGATCGAAGCTATTCCGTATCGGATATCGTATATTGTACCAACCATACATATACATACAGCTCGCGTTATACATACAAGGTTATATTCTCTCCATCAAGATACATTTTACACATTGTCTGTATAGGCGGCCTTTATCTCGTAAGCTCATCTAAAAAAAGATTCCACCTTTTGTTCGTGGATCCGATTCATTTTACCCTCACCCTCCACATCTTGGTTCGCGTGAGCCTGCGAATTAGAAAAATCAAAAGAAATTCGTAATCGGATACTCGACCCCATATCGACATCCGCGGGGTCATTAACGTGGTGTACGAATTAGTTTGCGGGATTGAGTTATGGGTAGGTGATTCTCATTTCCTCGCGAAACGTCTCATCGAACGTTGTATCCAGCTACCCCGTGTTGATGAACTTCGAACACGCAAAATACTCCAGCCGCAAGTGTCTCGTTCGCGATACAACCTCTCTGGAGTTACTCTCAACTTTCCGTCAAACTTGTGCGGGGGAAACGCGACTTATCAATTAGTGTCAGCTCATGAAACAACTCGCTCACCAGATTATAGCCTCGGGACTGTCTCATACTCGGTGTAAAAGTCCGCAGAGAATTTTTAAAGCTCAATTTACCGTCGCCTCCTACATTCTATCCGACCTATTTCAGGCTGTAGTCCTGCCACCACTCGCTAAATGGCCGTACGAAAATGGTTTCACATTCACCACGTGGTTCAGACTCGACCCCATAAACTCGGTGAACATTGAACGAGAGAAGCCTTACCTTTACTGGTGAGTGTGGAAACGAGGATAACGAAATGATCGATTTTTTTACTAACGTTTCACAAATTATCCGCAGTTTCAAGACGAGTAAAGGCGTCGGTTACTCGGCACACTTTGTAGGCAACTGCCTGGTGCTTACCTCCATGAAGGTCAAAGGCAAGGGCTTCCAGCATTGTGTCAAATATGAATTTCAACCACGAAAGGTAGGAAATGCTTCCGTTTTCGGTGTTAAAGTCCACCACTGGTTTACTATAGGGCTCCAGATGGCCAATGTCACGAAAATGCGTCACACGAAAGCGTTACACTGGTCAGTGGGTCCAGATAGCCGTGAATTCTGAGGCTCAACGGTTGTGAAATAAACTTGGAGTTCGCGATTTTGTACATCAAGAACATGACGATGAATGATGAATGATGAATGTACCAAATCCAAATCCAAATGCAACGAAACAAAAGATGATGGAAACATGATGTACAGAGAACGACTCGGATGCTTATGACAGCGTTTTTTGATGTTTTGAAATTTTTTATTGCAGTGGTACATGATCGCGGTCGTTTACATATACAACAGATGGACAAAGAGCGAGATAAAGTGTTTGGTCAACGGTCAACTGGCCTCCAGCACGGAGATGGCGTGGTTCGTTTCGACCAACGACGTAAGGGGCAGAACCGTTCTAATCCATTAGATCCCTAGTAATTTTCTAACCCAACGGGATAATTCTAAACCACTATATAATACCCGTATTACAGCCATTCGACAAATGCTACATCGGTGCTACACCCGAATTGGACGAGGAACGTGTATTCTGCGGTCAAATGAGCGCGATATACTTATTCAGCGAAGCACTTACCACCCATCAAATATGCGCTATGCACAGGCTCGGTCCCGGATACAAGGTACAGAGTATTTTTAGCTCCTTCGCGAAAATTTGGTAATTGAGTTTAGTTAATGCTACTCTGATTATAATAACTTTCTTTATGAACAAAATTTCAGAGCCAGTTCCGGTTTGATAACGAATGTTACCTCAATCTGCCCGACAATCACAAAAGGGTGAGTGACGAGCCGGAGCTCGTTAGCATGTTGGACCAAAGTTTGCAGCCTGTAAGCATTAGCGTTTTTTTGTTCATCCTTATATATTTAATTCGTTGATCTCTTATTTTAAGATACACAAAATCATAACGCCAGTTAAGGTAATCATCATCCCTGGAGTCATAATGTATCTTGATCTTCGAACACCGCTTGCAATTTATTTTGCTGTAATACCGTTGATGCTCGAAAGAGTAGAAAGATTCAGTAGTTTTTTTTTTAAATTTTTTTTATTAAGAATCGTAATTAGCATGATATGCTTCGGTTTTACTGAAGTTATCAACAGTTTGAAATGTAATTCGATGCATGTGTTCAATAAACCCTACCTTTTTCATACCCACATCATTAATCCATCCAGCAGTAGTGTAATGATCGTTAGCAAGTATATTTGTCAGTTTTCATCATTGTACCGTATTCGTTTGTGTTGCTAGTATCGCCTGTGCGACTGTCAGATAATGGTTTTTCGAAAATCGAATTCCAAAAAACTGTCCACTACTGTGAATAATTTTGTTATCTGACGGACGTATAAAACCGAAATTGCTACTAAAGTTGTTCAATCGACGCCACACAGTGTACCGGAAATAGGAGATTTCAAGCGTGTATGTGTTGAATTTAATTACAGGTACTGTACGACGGTAAATTATCAAACGCTATAGTCTTCATGTACAACCCTGTGGCTACGGACTCCCAGCTCTGTTTGCAGAGCGCTCCTAAAGGGAACATGTCTTACTTCGTCCACACGCCACACGCCCTCATGTTACAGGTATGTATTAGTTGTCACAAGTTTCAGAACAACCCTCAGGCGCTACAAAATTCCCATCAACGTGGCACCTCCTACGCATTAACTATATCCAATTTATCTTTTTCGTGCTTTCAGGAAGTCAAAGCGGTGATAACCCATTCCATACACAGTACCCTGAACTCCATCGGCGGCATACAAGTTCTCTTTCCGCTGTTTTCTCAGCTGGACATGTCGTACGATTGCGTCACCGCCAACGACATAAAAAGGGACCCGACGCTGTGGTGAGGATTTCATTTCATTTTATAATACTTCGGAGGGAAAGTTTGATGGGGGTGTAAAATGTGGAGGAGAAGCTCTGACGCTGATTGATTCTTTAAAAATTTCCAGCTCCAAGCTGTTGGGCTTCATCTGCGACCTGGTCGAAAGCTCGCAGACTGTGCAACAGCACATGGTACAGAATCGAGGGTTCCTTGTGATCAGTTACATGCTCCAAAGAGCCAGCAGGGACCATCTCACCACTGAAGTACTAGCGTCATTCTTGGAACTTACCAGACACCTGGTCACTTGTCTGAGCGCTAACAGCGATCTTCTACTTAAACAGGTATATTACGTGGCTAAGGTCATAGACTTCGAGACGGTCTTGATTTTGGATCCTAGGATTTACATTTTTCAATCAGTTTTTGGAATGAGATCATGATTTTTTGTGCATTCATAATCTGGGCTCTAAAATCGACTTTATCTGCATCTTACAGCTCGTAACGACGAGCTACGTGCACGAAAATGAATTTTGACGAATTATAGTTCTCCCAATTTAAATTAGAATACAATTGCTCCGATTACCTATGGAAATGAAAATGGAGAACTGTGACGTAGACATGTTATTTTCCATCTAAAAATATCATTAGTATTCATAGAGATATTATGGATGGGTATTTATATTTAATAACGTATTCATAGGATATTAAAAAATGAATATAGGATGTTTATACCTTTCAGAAAGTTCATTTTCACCCGATAGACTATAGTAACGAATTTATCTACAACCCACGAACGTTTATCATTGATTTTTTTCTTTTTACGTCGATTTTCGTGTATCCATATATCGATCGGTGCATGTAAAATTTATTTAAAAAGAGAGATTTTTAGTTTCACAAAACTGTTAGAATCAACTCAATCTTCTCCTTTTGTCATATTAGCTGCCTGCCTTCGTATTTTCTCAAATATATTATACAAACTTTCATCCCCTAATAATTACGATTGTTTCGATTTCCGTGAAGATATTATTGCAGATAGTAATTTTTACATTGAATGCGCATTGAAGTAAATAATCTATTGTAGCAAATTATACCGAATCAACCTATTTTAAGCATGAAAATATACCTAAATTGTTTACCAAGTTTCTCAATCTATGGACTAGCATGCAATCTACCGACTTTTGAATTCATTTATTTCCTAATGCCTCTGCAATATTTTTTTTTCTATTCTTCGTACTCTCATCAATTGGCGTATTAAATTATCTTTCCGTTACCAATTATTATTGTAGTTTAACGAAGAATTATTTTTCTGTGGATTTGACGTTGTAAAAAAGAACTGAAGAACAATCAACCACCGCGCACTCTAAGTTCATGCTCATCACGATTATTGCTTTTTCAACAAAGATTCAACTATATAAAGTCTCTATCTCTATCTAGAGTCAATTCCAATACATAATGGCACAATGATTCGGGTTTAACTTTCCTGAAATTTCTTTTACCTTCGCTCTGCGATGCTTATAACTTTTCGTTTGAACTTCCTTTTCATGTTATTTTGTTTTGTTGCTAGAGTCACTCTTACGTGCCTGATTGTCTCTTTTGCAGATTAGAAATTCATTCTGATCTTATCGTTCTTTTGTAATCAAAAATTCATTGAATATATAATAATATTTTTGTTGTATCCCGGTATCCAAATCGACGTTCACCCAATTAAGGTATTTTGCACAAAGGCATAATTCAATGTTTCACAAATGTTATTCCCGTATCTAAAGAAAAAGAAATTGATAAAACATGAACAAATTTCGTGATAAAAAGTCGGCTAGATTGGTGTGTCCTAAGGACAGGCAGATCTATGGTGATGTAGTTGTTTTACTTTTCATTCCTAACATGGCAGCTGCTGGACCATGTCCTATTTAATCCTGCCTTATGGATTTACACTCCGGCTCCGGTACAATCTCGTCTCTACTCGTACCTGGCCACAGAATTTCTTAGCGATACACAGATATATTCGAACGTCAGGAGAGTCTCCACCGTGCTACAGACCGTACATACCCTCAAGTATTACTATTGGGTCGCTAATCCAAGAGCTAAAAGCGGCATCACACCCAAAGGACTCGGTAAGGCTTTTTAAACGAAATACGATCCCTGACAAACACCCATGGATAAATTATCGATTTTCGTTCTCCCGCTCTCAGACGGACCCCGGCCCCAGCAGAAGGATATTCTGACGATACGTTCGTACATACTGCTGTTTTTGAAGCAGTTGATAATGGTTGGAAACGGCGTTAAGGACGACGAGCTACAGAGCATTCTCAATTATCTAACAACGATGCATGAAGTGAGTGTTTATGGCTTCTTTACGAGAGTTTCATACTTTTTTTTTTTTGCTAAATTTAAATTATTCTTTGTGTAATTCCAAGGACGACAATTTGCACGACGTACTTCAAATGCTGATATCCCTTATGTCGGAGCATCCATCTTCGATGGTACCAGCGTTCGACGCGAAACAAGGTGTGAGAACGATATTCAAGCTACTCGCTGCGGAGAGTCAATTAATTCGTCTTCAGGCTCTTAAACTTCTTGGATTCTTCCTGAGTCGAAGCACACACAAGTAAGAATAATATCGAATCTATGCAATATTTATTTACAAGTGTTCAGTGTGCTAAGGATCTCTTTTGCAGGAGGAAGTACGATGTTATGAGTCCACATAATTTGTATACGCTATTGGCGGAACGACTTCTACTCAACGAAGAAACCCTGTCCCTCCCAACTTACAACGTTCTCTACGAGGTGAGACCAGGTCCCTCGCATCTTGTCAACTTTTTCACCATAAAACAATAAATGAACAACACATCTTGTTACAGATCATGACTGAACACATAAGTCAACAAATCCTGTACACGAGACACCCGGAGCCTGAGTCGCTCTACCGATTAGAAAATCCGAGTAAGTTTAGGTGGCAATTCATCTGTTTGGGAATTCGATCGATCGCTGTAATTTTGTTGTTGTTACAGTGATACTGAAAGTCGTCGCTACTCTGGTGAGGCAGTCTAAGCAGACGGAGCAGCTGCTAGAAGTGAAGAAATTATTTCTTTCCGACATGACGCTGCTGTGTAATAACAATCGAGAAAACAGACGCACGGTACTGCAAATGTCCGTATGGCAAGAGTGGCTGATCGCTATGGCGTACATTCATCCTAAGAATACGGAAGAACAGAAGATTTCTGACATGGTCTACTCCCTGTTTCGCATGCTCCTTCATCACGCTATCAAACACGAATACGGAGGATGGCGAGTGTGGGTGGACACTCTGGCGATCGTACATTCCAAAGTAAGTGAAATAAAGTTGAAAATATGCATAGTAATTTGTTTATTAATATTTTATATCGATCTCAAGGTATCTTACGAAGAGTTCAAACTGCAGTTTGCTCAAATGTACGAACATTACGAACGACAGAGATCGGACAATATTACGGATCCCGAGCTGCGCCAGCAAAGACCAATCAGCACGATATCTGGATGGGATCAACAGCACTCAGGCAATAATGGATACACCAGGCCCACGCCGTGGGTCAATGGCCAGCAGCCTAGTCTCCCTCAGTCGGAGCAAAATTACAAGGTCGAGATTCCTAGCTGTGCCGAAATTATTCTTGGATTGAATTATACCCAGACGTCATAACTGATGTTTCAATTTACCCTTTCAGGAATTTGATAATCCAGATGCGGCAGACAGACTAGAGGAATCGTGCAGCTGCGATCTGAACTCAATAGACAATACCGAGAGCGACGGAAGTCCGGCTTTGATAAAGTCTCGCAGCGAAACTTTGGAGACCTTGCAATCTAGCGAAGCTGTGTCTCTAGATTCCAGATTGAGCGACAAACCTGACACCCCGACTACTGCTCGTGAAAATAATTCAGACACTCCGACTATTCTTGAGGAAAATAACAGCGAGCCTATTTCTTTGCCAACTACGCAGGAAACGAGCGAAGTCATTTCGATAGAAAGTTCTAGCGACTTGTACAGCGATGTTCACAAGATCGAGAGTTCGAGTCCGGACTCATTGATGCAGGAAACGATGAAGGACTCGGTTTCCATCGCTCAGGAACCACATGGTGAAACAGACTCTTTGGTCGAGAGGGCGGAGGATAGCCCAGTGGTAACGCACGTGGACGAAGAACGGACCGAGTCAGAGACTGTGTCGAATAATGAAGAAGTAAAAATCGTTGAAATAGTTGAATCGGAAGTTTCTACAGACGACGTCAAAGACCCCGAAGAACCCGAGGCCGAACCTGAAGAAGCAACGGCGAAGGAAGTTGAACAACCGAAAGAAGAAAAGGAAATCGACGACACGGTCGAAGAGAACAAGAAATCTGAAGAGAAATCGCCAGAAGAAATTACGGAGGACAAAGTCGAGGCAGAGACTGTAACAGTTGTTGATGAAATCCAAGAATCTGTCGATGTCGTTGAAGAAACGGAGCCAAAACCTGAAACAGAAGACTCGAAAGTCACGGAAGAAACAAAATCTGATAATTTGGAAGCCAAAGTTGATTATATTGTCGAAACACCAGCCACAGAAGAACCTGAACAAGAATCTCGGAAGGAAGATGAGGAGGTCAAAGTTAGTCCGGAATCGCTAGAGAGTCCGATTGTAGTTGAGGAGAAAGAAGCACAAGCTCGTCCGAGCGAGGAAGAAACCGTTAGTAAAGAAGAAGAGAAACCCGATGACGAAAACGTTGGCGTTAAGACTGACGAAGAGAAGAAAGAAATTTCTGAAGATGTAAAAAGTCTTATTTGCTCAACTAGTGTTATAGAAAGCTCCGAGAAGTGTAAAGAAACATTAGTTGTAGAGGGTATCGACGATTTGGTTGAATCGGTAGAAAATAGTGAGTTAAGTAACGGAGATAGGACCGTTGATTCTGTGGTAGAAGATATTAGTGCCGTTGTTAATGGTAATAATAATGGCAAGGAAGAAAACGAAAATGAAGAAGCGACGGAGAAGGTAGAAGATGAGGTAAATGAAAATAAAGATTCAGGAGAACCGTCCAATGTTTCTATTAGCATAAGTGATAAAACAGACATTCCAGTGAGGACTGAAACGGTAGAAGTAGAAGATAGTATTTCTAATAATAGTGATGTTCAAAGTTCTGTAGGTAATGTGACTACAACTCAAGTGCCAAATCCTAAACAGCAAATTCCAACAATATCTACGGTCTGTGATGCAACAAAAAATTTACCCGACGGTGTGCCTCAAATTGTTAGTACTAAAACTATTGCGACGGACGATCAGTTAGCAAATAACTTGAATACGGATCACATAGAACCTCGGCGAAGATCGAGCCTACCGATCGTTCCCTCTGAGTCGATAAATGACGGTCTGGACGACGCTCCTTCGCTCCCAGTTCCGTTGCGCAAGATGTCGTCCCCTCAAAAACGACCAAGGAGTGCCTCCACCTCGACACAAGTTGACCCCAATCACTTCGGTGTGTGAATTCAAAGAAACCATTGACTCGGTCGATTCCTAATTCACTTATTTTCCACAGAGTCCAAGCGAGCCAAGCAAGGAAATCCTTCTACAAGACCGATGTTCAGTCCGGGTCCTACGCGACCGCCGTTCAGAATACCAGAGTTCAAGTGGTCTTACATTCATCAGAGATTACTTTCGGACGTCTTGTTCTCTCTGGAAACCGATATACAAGTTTGGAGGAGGTGGGTAATCGTGAATGGTAAATTTCGGTGGAATTAATTGACTAATTTTTCAACGTAACATTTTACAGCCACTCGACAAAGTCTGTGTTAGATTTTGTCAACAGCAGCGAGAACGCTATTTTCGTTGTGAATACTGTACATCTGATATCGCAACTTGCCGATAATCTCATAATCGCTTGTGGAGGACTCTTGCCTTTGTTGGCATCGGCTACTTCACCAAATGTGAGTTTTGAATACCCTCTTTTGAAATTTATAAAAAAAAAAGAAAAGGAAATCAAATAAACAAGCGTAGACGCGTAGATAAATACCTGTCTTGCGTTGAAAAGTATGTAAAATATAATTTGTAAGATAATAATGATTTGTTTATTGGTTTTTTGATGATTAATTAACACACTTGAAATTGTCTTAGAGCGAACTGGATGTAATAGAGCCGACTCAGGGTATGCCAATTGAGGTAGCTGTTTCCTTTCTTCAAAGACTAGTCAATATGGCCGATGTACTAATTTTCGCTAGTTCCTTAAATTTTGGAGAACTAGAAGCCGAAAAAAATATGTCCAGCGGTGGAATTCTTCGACAATGCCTAAGATTGGTTTGTATTTTTACTACAGTCTCGTATCACCTCCCATCCCGAAGGATTAGTTGAACTTGTTTTTTTTTTCTAAATAATCAATCTTCTCACCGTGTGATCAAACTTTGAGTATTCAATAATAAATAGCCTAGCGAACGCGCACAGAGTTCGAACCATGTAACGTTATTGAAATAATTATTCAGTATCATAGAACAGTATCTTGATCACGTATCGTACACACAATATCATAGTAGACGTAATTTTCTTTATACCTTCTTCAATGTGTAATTCTTCCAAATATCGCTTCCTTAGGTCTGTACATGTGCCGTTAGAAACTGCTTAGAGTGTAAAGAACGTGGCAGACCTTACAGCATGTTAGGTCGACAGATTGGTTCTAGTAATAAATCACAGCACATACAATCTCTGATTAGAGGAGCTCAAACCTCGCCCAAGGTACGCTAATTAATGAATTCATTAAACTCAGCTCCTCGGAGTAACGGAATTATCTGTAATAATCTCCTCGACCGTTTCCTTTACAGAATATCGTCGACAATTTGGCAAACCAACTGAGTCCGGTAAAGGATCCTGAAAAGTTGTTGCAGGATATGGATGTGAACCGCCTCAGAGCCGTCATTTACAGAGATGTTGTGAGTACATGGATCCAACGTTTCCTCGAATATATTTTTCAACGTTTCATTATCGTTTTCAGGAAGAAACCAAGCAGGCTCAGTTTCTGTCCCTGGCTATAGTTTACTTCATCTCTGTACTAATGGTCTCTAAATACAGAGACATTTTGGAACCGCCTATCCCGCAACGACCTCCGAGCCCCGTACAAACTATTCAGACCAATGGGACGAACGTTAGGTCAGGAAGTCCGTCAGGTGAGATGCTTTCATTAAATTTCAACAACGTCGACGATAATACAATGTGCTAACTCAACTTTGCGTCTGATCAGATCCTTGTGTTGTATATGTTTTTATAATTTGTCATTCGACTTTATTATAAACAGAAATTAACTATGAGAGATTTCATTTTTCATTTGACGTTTTTTTATTTCAAAATTCATCAGTGTATTAACGGATAACTCCCGATGTTGATCATTGTTAGGCGATGAAAGAGGTGATTAGTTGATTTTCAATCAAAACTCTTACGTGTCAGATAAAAATATGTCCACTATTAGATATTTGAATTATTTTTTGAAAGAAAAAATCAGGTTTGTTGAAATCTATATCAGGTAGATTGAAAATACAGCATGATTAATGAATTATTGTTAAAGCATGTATGAAATGTTCCACCAATGCAAGCACAGCAGAGCAAATTAATCGGTAGTACAAAAAATAATCTAATATGTGTAGACTTACTATTATAGTTTTTATCTCCGTTACTCCAACGAGAGAAACCTACACACTCTTGAAACAATTTTTATTACATTGTTCTTCATTTATTATGCTCACTCTATGTGGTACAACACGTTCCGCAGAAATTGCACATTCCCAATCGCTGTTAAGTATTGTTCAATATCAGAATAAAAGTGGCAGATAATTTTTTCTGTTATCTGTAAGAACAGCATGTTACTACAGATAACGAAAGGCGTAACTTCAACTACAGCATAATTACGGTAATAATTCGGATAGAAGAAGGAAGAGATAGAACGTAGTGTCACACACGTCTCAGTCTCGACAAGTGATGAATGAGCATCATTGCGTCAGCACTCTATCCCAACTGGTAGAAAAGCATGCGTGGTTGCACTGGTGTAGATATTATTACCTTCTTATCTGTATCTGACAGTGAGAGTTTTGATGTTTGTCGAATGTGTCTGCACTTATTCATATTCTAGATATATACATATATCTTACTCTTCATTATACTCCATAACATCATCTATCATTAACTACAGTGATACTAATTTAATTTTTCATCATATTACAGTAATCGCTCCATCATTTTCATATTCATGTCCGTGTTAGAGACTATGAAAATTTACATTTTTATCATCGTTTCAGTTTCTTTTCTTTATTGGAAATCTGATACCGATTGAAAAGAAATAACGCTCTATCTGGTACTATGTAGATGTGATAGAATGAAAATATTAGATAATATAGCTTGAAAGGGATGAATGACGAAGTAAAGGTGGAAAATGTGGTTCCGCAGCAGATGGGAGTGGTGGTGGAGGAGGTCGGCCACTGTTTCCGCAGTGGTCTCATCATGTGTACCCTCAGTTCCTCCCGGGGTCTCACCCCAACGCCAATGCCAACCACCACACCAGCCAGCACCACCACCAGCACCCACTACCACCGGCTGCCCGGCACACTAGTCGCCAGCCCCCATCCAGCTATTATCTCCCAAATAATCACAATAATCATTCCAATCATCAATCGAATAACTATAACTTCCATCATCATCACCATTACCATCATCACAATAACAACAATCACCATCATACGCTTCAAAAGCATATCGATCAGCCCCGAAATCTCTATCATAGAAATTCTGGTGTCGGTCTGCAAGGTAATTGCTCGAAAACATATTCCTTGAAATGCTAGTTCGCTCCCTCAGAGTTTTTGTTGTACTTATTGTTCAGTATTTCATTGTTTACGTTCTTATTATTTTCGCTTTTTAAGCGTAACCACGTTACGACGTAGTTCCGCAAGTTATGTACCCTTTGCTAAGAAACGATTATCAAGCATGTGAGAATTACAATAGTATAAAATCGAATTAAAATAACGATCGAGAAGATAATCAGCATTATTCAAGACATTTTCCGAAAATCCCCGTTCCCTGACTACCGAGTAAAAGGCTTTGATTATTTTCGTTTACTTTATTTGCCTCAAGTTGACTGATACTTTCTACAGGATTATAGCTCCCCGAAGTTGCACGTTCTCGACTCGCTACGTTGATCGTATAGCATAGTAAAATGTGGATTATATTCTTCTCGGTTCGATTCAGAGCAAATAAAAAAAAATAAAAAAATAAAATAGAATAGTTTACGCTGCCGAACTTGAATTGAATTTTATTTATTCTATCGATCTTCTACGTGCAAGGTGAAGATTTCAATAAGTAAAACATTGTGCTGTGTTCCCGTAGAATATATCAATTTTCTAAGTCAGTGTAAGTTTAATTTTATTTATTCATTTAACAGCATGAGAGCATGAGTGTACTAAAATATGTCCACCGTAGTTGAGCTTATCAATTATTTTGCTGCTACGTTGCATGCGATTTTTTTTATCCTGTACCCCGAGTCATTCCAGAGCTATCGTATTGATGGTGTTTCGGCCTCAACTTAACCGTCTCAATGATCAAAATCAGTCAATCACGCTGTGAAATAACAAATAATTCCTAGATGCTTCCGATCCGGTAAACATGATCAATATGAATGGCTGTCGAGCAGAGACGAGATTGCCTTTTTGTGCTCTGATATTATTATTTCAATGTGATCGAATGACGAACGTATATCAGCATGAAAAAAAAACAATTTCCCTGAGATCGATGTACCAAAAGTGAGTAATTATTTACCGGTCATTTAATTTTCGAAACGTATTATAGGAAGTGGCGGCGTGATGAGCCAGTCCGGCTCCCAAGACGACGGGGAATACGAAGTTATAATTGTTGGTGAAAATAATTCTTCCATCTTGGCAGACCACGACGTATCCTCAAGCGGCCCTGCGTCCATCAAGGTAATTTCTACCGATAATTAAATACGACATTTACATCTGACGGAACTAAACTAATTGCATCAAATATATTTTCTTCATTTTTCCTACTAAATATCAAAATGTAACTCACATACTTATCACGCACAAATTTGTCATCGTCGCAGCCGCATGGATCAAACATCTGCGGCTAATTTCCTACTCACTATTATTTAACTCGATGTGTTTTATGAGCTCTTACTTCGAAATACTCAAAGAAAAGCTACTTCAAACTTTGAAAAGAAATCTGCTTTTTCCTATCAGCTTTATACCATAATGTGTGTTACAATTTTGGATATTATCACACCTTGATCTAATCAGACTGATGGACTATTAGACAAACGATTGAATGGAGATTTTTAAGAAGTAATAGTAGCCGTAGTAGAATTTAAGATAACTATTTTCTCTATATAATTATGCCTCTTTGCCTGGTACACAAAAATACTCGTCTTTCCTACCTTGATAACAATTAGTCGATTATCGTAGCAGTTTGTGTATTTAACATGATATGTCCATTGGGAATTAAAAACTAATCACACGAATAGACGGTAGTCTAAAACTAAACATAGTTGATCGAGATAATGACAATTATTACGATATCCTCATTATTAGTTAGTTTTAAAAATTGATTTACACAGCATCATATGTGTAGTATGGTATGACATGGATGTGTAATGAACTGTTAGTAACACTGGTAAGGGATTCGAAACTCGTACGCGTGGGAAAAAATGAACAGGAATTATGTGTCGAATCGAGTTTTGCAGCAAACCACTTGTGGTTTATCAACCGAGGCATGTACTGCGACTTCTTTCTTCCCCCTTCAAACTTATCTGATAACTTCCTTTGCTTGCATTGCTATGCGTTCTAACTACCGGTTCCGAAGGGGGGTCATAGTGGCGTACCACGGTCACGGACTATCCTGGAGGATAATTACGCCTCCGCCGATTCTACGCTTGGCTATGCTCCAAGAAACGAACCAGTCCCACGAAATATGAAGGTATACTAAATTTGGCTGGCTTATTAAATACAGAAACTACGTGGAGAGAAAAAATTTACGACAACGAATATGATCTACAAAGTCGCGCTATATTCTCAATATTTTCACATTAATTCAGCGACCGCTGGATTTCGTCACGTTGATAAAATCTCGGGATCATGTATAAAGATGTTATATATTACACATACACATAATTTCTCATTAGACTAACTTCTTCCCACTCAAGGCTTATAGATATGGAGTGCTTTGATTATTTTATGTTGAAACTAACGATTTTGTATGATATGTGTATCACTAATCGCATGTTATTGGTTTTTACTACGTTATTATATATATTAACATAGTAATTTGAGTGAAATTTCCCTAATCTTGTGTATACATAGAAGATCTCATGAGGACTTATAGTCGTAATGTTTGTGTTGAAAAATGAGATTAGACCATCTTCTAGCGACTGTAAAATTAAAACTAATGTATTTCTTCACCAAATCAAACTCCGACTCGATATAATCTCTATAAATTATTTACCAGAGCAACGATTCAAGCGAAGAAACGATACACCAAAGCAATCTGACTGCCGATCCAAGCCCTTCGGAAGCTACAACTGATAACGAGAATAAGCTCAATTCATCCGAAGATGCTTGGACCGACGTAAATCTCAACGAAGACGGTGATTCGATCACTAATCCAAGAGAAGATCCTCGAAATATTCACAATATCGCTCATTCTCGAGGTACGAGTCCTTCTGCTCCGAAACGCCTGGACTTGGATCGTCAAACTTAACGTCTCGTTTTAATTTTCAGGGGATATTCCAGACAACGAAGGCAATGTCCTGGACCAGGAAATGTTGGCTACTTCGGAACGGGGAGAAAAACCGACGGCAGAAATATCCGTAGTTAGAGTACCGGACAGACTCGTGATGACGGCTACATCGGCGAGGCCCGACGACCTTCCGATCAAGGGACTGGTCGATCACCTACCCATTCCCACACCATCTCGCGAAGCTTCGCTCACCCAAAAGTTGGAAATGGCTTTGGGCTCCGTCTGCCCGTTGCTGAGGGAAATAATGGTGGACTTTGCACCCTTTTTGTCGAAAACTTTGGTCGGATCGCACGGACAAGAACTGCTGATGGAAGGCAAGGGTTCGTAGGAGTTTAGTGAATTGTTTGAGATCGGAAACGAAAACCCGGATTCATTTTTCAATCGAATAATCAGTAAACAGGCAAAAAACGGCAAACCTTTTGTTTTTTCATCCTCTCAAGCCACAAACAAATTGTGTCTCTGAATTTTTTATATGCGTCATCTTACTTCAGTAATCGCTCAAAGTTGGCTCTGGTCAAATTCACCCGGTGTGACTATTTAGCTGTGATTATCACGGGTTGATTCGACACCGTTGAATCACTTCTGATTCTCGTTCAACGAGTGATAAGTTATGCTCAGTTTAACGTCACGAGTTATCCACAAACACGTCAGCCTCGGCACATTAGTATGCGACAAATGTAAGATCGATGTCTGGACCTTTGTGCGGAGGGAATTGACATTCAAAACCATGCCAAGAATCACAGCTAAAGAACATTAAGATGCACCCTTGTTACAACGCTGAACAAAGCTATAAAATACTGTCTGATAAAAATCTGTTAAAACTCCATCATCCTAACGCGAATTCTTTCTCCTCGTCAGGATTAACGACCTTCAAGAATAGCAACTCCGTCGTCGAACTCGTGATGCTGCTGTGCTCACAGGAGTGGCAAAATTCACTGCAGAAGCACGCCGGTCTTGCTTTCATAGAGCTGATCAACGAAGGACGGTGAGATGCTTTTTATCTTTAATTAACCAACGGGTGATGCTGAAAAACTAATTTTTTTTTCCAAAGACTGCTGTCCCACGCGATGAAGGATCATATAGTACGTGTTGCAAACGAGGCCGAATTCATACTGAACAGGATGCGAGCCGACGACGTACTCAAGCACGCTGACTTTGAAGTGAGCACATTACCCATTCCTGGATTGTCGTTCGATTTTATTAGTTTTTAACGGCTTCACTCATGCCTTGTGGATTACAAATTAATCAATTCTCTTTACGATTTCCTGTAGCGATGAAAATTGTCTCACTGTTTGATATTCGACTTTGCTTCACAAGGAGTAATAGTAGGATAAAAATCGTCACATGAATCAATTCCCTCACTAAAAGGGTCAAAGAAGTCACTTTACTTGACGTACATCACAAATCGTGACAGAAATTTTCTCTATATTCCAGTCGCAGTGCGCTCAGACCTTGCTAGACCGACGAGAAGAGGAGCGTATGTGCGACCATCTGATAACAGCTGCTCGAAGACGAGACAATGTCATCGCCAGCCGGGTTCTTGAAAAAGTTCGCAATATTCTTTCCAACAAACACGGCGCCTGGGGCTACATGGACCCAATGGCCGCAAGGTTCGTGCGATCCTCCGAGTTTGTTTGACGATTATTCGTACACGCTTTGCTCATTCGTTTCTGGTATTATTACAGAATGGCAGAATTCTGGAAACTGGATGCATGGGAGGATGATGCACGGAGGCGAAAACGTTTCGTGCATAATCCTCTGGGCTCCAGTCATCCGGAAGCGACATTGAAGGCTGCGCTCGAACACGGGGCGCCGGAAGACGCTATTTTGCAAGCCAGAGAAGAGTTTCACGCCCATCTAGCCGCCTCCAGAGCCCACCAGCAGCAAATTCCATCCGCAGATCTCATGGACGACAACGAATTGCTCTCGGACGATAGAGACCTCGACAATGATTTAACTGGTGAGTCAAAAATGTGAATTACGATACAGAAGAGCTGATTAATTAAGGACAGAGTAGAACAGTCATCAATCAAACAAAGCATTCAATGATTATTATTCGTTCTTCAGGCCCGGTCAACATCAGTACCAAAGGAAAACTCATCGCTCCAGGAATAGTAGCTCCGGGAATCATCTCAGTTACTTCTACAGAATTGTACTTCGAGGTCGACGAGGACGACGCCGAGATAAAGAAGATCGACACTGAGGTGAGTCTTCAGTCTTTTTGATCCCAGTCATAAAAATAACAGAATTATGAATCTTATTCTGACTAAAATGAACAGAATTAACAAAATTAAATCTTGTTTTCAAACAATTTTCCATTTCGCAAAATGAACGATATCGTTATTGTAGTAAAATATCTCGAATATCTCGTCTAATGAATGTTGCAAATCAGCAAAAAAAAAGTGTTTTCTAATTTTCACTCGCAATTTCATCCTATATCCATATAATTGCGGTTTCTAAATCGTGTAGACGAGTCTACAGTCGGTATGTGGAGGTAGAAAAGCGTCTAGTTTACGACATACCTGAGGTAATCTATATAATTAATTACTCACCTCGTTTTCAGTTCGTTTAGATAACGGCTATTAAAGATGCATTCGGAACAACCTGTTGCCTCTAGTTAACTTATCTAGTTGAAATACGGTCACGGGACTCTTGGCTCTCCCTATACTCGCTGTACGATAACGATATTCAAAACGCTTTCGGTTTCTAATACCGAAACGTTGTAGCTAATCACGTAGCGGAAATAAAAACAAGCTATAAATAAATACTGAAAAAAAAAATCATCAATTACTTATCTCTAATTACGACTAGAAGAATTCGATCTCTGTCTGTTTCGTTATAGACGTACTAAGAACGAAAAAAAAAAACAGAACGACAAAAAACGCCGTAAAATGAAAAGGAAGTAGATAAAGAAGAAGAAAAAAAAATGATGCGTTGAATTAGTCTAACCAGCATAAAACGCGGTCTAATTAACTCAAGGCGACCGTTGTCCGAGGTCAGGGTTCTCTCCGCCGCCTCTGTCCCTGTCCCATCTGCTTTTCTTCAAAAAAAATTTCCCAAACCCCCACGTCTTCATTAAATTCAAGTCGAAAACACCTCGTTAAAGAAACTATACGGGGTCTATGGGTCTATTAGCCCAAATAATGACTTGCGATTATCTTCTGACATTCTTATACCGTCTTCATTCCACCTCACAATAATAATAATAATAATAATAATAATAAACTCGTACAATTTTCAATTCTCAAATAAAATTACCGTGACGTATCATAAGAATTTTTACCGCGATATTGAAAAAACCTCAAGTATTCACATTCAGATACGAAGTTTGTAAAATAAACACTAGATGGCGGATTCGTTTTACTGAATAGTGACGTCATACAGTTTCGAATTGATTTCGAATCGACGATACATCGATGATTGTTCAGTTATATTTGATGAGCAAATTAGTTTTTGCAATAATAATAATAATAATAACAATACTAAAGTTGTTCAATTTTCAATTGTCAAATAAATAAAAATTTGTTAACAATTTTTACCGCGATATTTAAAAAAAAACCTGAAATATTCTCATTGAGATACGAAATTTGTATAATAAACGCTAGATGGCGGATTTTTTTTTTTACTGAATAGTGACGTCATACCGTTTCGAAATTTAAATTATTTATACCTAGTTATTTTTTGATGAAATTAGTTTTTCCAACAATAATGATAATAATTGAAAAAGGGAATCTAATTCGTTTTCTAATATACGGTGAAAAATAAGAAGAAGTACCGGCTACCGGGATATTGGGAGTTCGGGTGCGTGGTAGCGGTCGGTAACAAGGAATATTAATCACAGGACCTCGCGGCCCTGGCGCAGAGAATTTGAATAAATGCGATCCATAAGTGATGAGACGTGGCAAAAGCTTCCATGCCCGGGGTTCGTAACGTTCTTGTCTATCAATATCTGTAATGAGAGGGGAAAGGCTTTAGAATCTTTCGTGGATTCCTTTTCTTTTCTTTTCTTTTTTTTTTAATTCCTACCAAGGATGCAACGGACTTTTAACAGTCTCGAGATTCTTATGCTGTCGGGATCAACGATTATCATATATTGCCCGTAGATCTCGGGTTTGTTTAACTAGGGAATAAAACAAACAGAGTTGGGCCCCATGGGGCTGCTGCAGCTCTTCAGGGTCGGCAATTATGAGCCCCCCGCGGGGCTCCGATATCTACCTACTCGTCTCGTATCTTTTTTACCGTATTTTTTTTCCTTTTGTCCTTCTATACGTTTCTTATTTGGAGAATTCCTTCTCTTTCTTAATCTGCATTCTTCTAACGTAACGCGAAAATAGATGTAATCGGTCGTTCTTCTTCCTCTGATAGAGGCGATAACCGTACGTACGATTAGAATATTGATCAACAATTCATATTCTACATTGCCGACTGTTAAATAATTCCCCAGACACGATTTGACTTTCGTTTTTTTTTTTTTGTTTCTCTCATTAAAAAATCAAAAGCGGTATACAACAAAACGATCCTCACGGTTTGCCGGCATTATTATACACCGCGGCGTCTCACCACTCGTCAGATTTGATCTATCGGAACGAGTATTGAACATCGGAGTCCAATTAACGAACGATTACGCAACGAGACTCGATAAACAATAATTTTTTTTTCTGTTTCTTCGCTTCCTTGTTTTTTTTTTATGGTGAAAAAAAATGTATGAATCCGACGATAAATCAATTTAAAGAAGCCCGCGCAAGGTAGTAGTTAAAGGTTCGCTTAAGTGATTGTAAGTCGACTAGAAGAAGCGGCGCGGTCACCCCGCTGAGGTTTGACCGGTGCCGAGGCCTCCTCCCGCCTCTTTCGTCTCTGGTCTTTTATAATGGCTCTGGGTAAACGTATTTATCGTGATTTATCGTTTACACGATACTCTCTTCTCTCCTCTTTCGCTCGTATCCCTCAAAACTCTCTCGTCTTGCGTTGCCTGTGTTTTCTATACGAAAACGAACCGCGCGCATACATAAACTATAAGCGGATAGACGCGTAGGGTCGATCGATTCGTGACTGAATTATTAATCGTCGATCCACGCAGACAGGGACCCCACGGTATTCAAATATCTGAATCAAACAACGCGGTCTCTCTACGGTTAAATAATAGTCTCACATAGTTACACAGCTTTTTTTTTCTATCACACATGCATTAAAAACTCGTGTTTTTTTTTTTGCCCTCTTGTATAAAACGGGGAGAAAAATTGCGAGGAGGGAAAAAAAACTCTCATATTCATCCGGTAAACTTTTCGGTCGAGATGAATAAAGGAGGGGGTATAAAATTGGGTGGATTATCAATTAAATCAGAGCCGGCAGATCGGCGACCGGCATACCAGCCCACCCGCATTTGCCTCCGAAACCTGTTGGCGCCTAAAACCGGACGCACGGTGCGTGTTTCTACAGAGACGAGGCATGAACCCGAACCCCCGCTGAATATTAGAATAAACGTTCCTCGCCGTATTCGCCTCGTGGGTAGCGGATCGATTATGGATTCGTTAAAAATGGGAAATGGAAAGAAAAAAAATATATTGAAAATCGTCGTGATCGTTGGACAATCGAACTTCCTGTTCGGATTAGGTTGCCTCGTTGGAGGAGGTACTTTACGAGATATATTATTATAACGAAGGAAGGAGGAACGGGTACACCGTGTATAACAAACTGTTTATAATGTATAATTAAAACCGCCCTTATGCTTATCACGGTATGCATTTATGATACCGGGATGATGTATCGTCAGTGACGTTATAATAACGCGGCTATAATTACGTCGTCTGAAAAATATCCTATGCCTCGTATACACGGTGATTCAGAATTTTTTATACGTTCGATGCTTGTCGATCTTGATATCGAAAATTCTTTATGATCATTTTTTCGAAATAAAAAAACGATTTTTTGTTGTTTCAACTTCAATTTTTATCAAACTAAAATCAAAATCGTCTTTTTCACAGCGTTTTTTTATTCTTTTTTTTTTTTGCTTCAGTTTTGGTCAAATTTGGATCAAATATCCACAGTCCAAGAAATTCTATTCTGAAAAACAGTTCATTTCTTAATTCGAATGAATATATTGGATAAATTTTTGTCGTTCGAAATCGATTTCTTGTTAAATTCTAGCAAAAAAAAAAAAATTTGTTCGTTTCTCAATTTCAATAAAATTTTACCCAAATTCACAAAAATCTAAGAATAAAAAAAATAGAATCCAAGTCAGTTTAAAAAAAAATTGTGTACAGTACATTTTTTATAAAATGATTCATTTAATATTGAGGTTTAAAACTTGTTCTGCAGTCTTTGGTAGTCGAAAAATGAATCGTTTCCTTCGATTCTTGAATTAATCTCTTACGATCTAAATCGCGTGAAAGTTTTGAGCACCACACAGAGGCTAAAATAATGGTGTGGTTTTTGACCCGGGGCGCAACGTTGTAGAAACTTAAAGGTCCAGGACGGGTATACGCGGCCAGTTAGGCTCGGTAAACATCCATCAATTCCCCATACGGTATAAAAAATGGTCGGGGTGGGTGAAATCCCCCCCGAGGTAGAGAAGAACCGAGCCATGATCACTGCTATTAGCCCAAGCATTGCTCCGGTGGTCCGCCAATCTCCCTGCCACTTCATCATACGCGGACCTCGAGCCCTTCAGCCCTCCTACACTCGACCGCGGCGAGGTGCTACTAGGAAAATGCACGAACATCGGGTTCGCCTCTATTGTATAATATATGGGTGATTATCCCGAAACATTTATTTTTGCAGTAACAGAGCAGTTTTATTACCGATTATTTCACAGATTTTCTTACCGGAATGTATTGGATCGTAACATTTTAAGATAAGGCTCCACGAGAAATTGAAGAAAAATCATATCAATCGTTTCTTTTGCCGATTTTGGTCCCTAAAAGTCATTCCTCTGGCTCTGACTGACATTTTCCCATACTCTAGTGGGCTAAAAACGTACTCAGGATTTGAAAACCTGGAAATTATAAATATTTTGTCAAATTGAACGATCTTCATGACTCCTTTCTGGCATCCAAAAAATATGAAAAAGAGGACAGACATTTTAGAACAAAAATCAGAATTTTGTACCCCGGTTTGCCATCATTTCTCTGGTCAGATGAAAATGAGCGAATATCGGTGAAAGGGTTAGAATTAGCGAACAGGACTTCCGGGAGCAGTGCCTCCTAGATCCGATTCAGTTTCATTTTCAACGGTTTTTACTGTTTTCTCACGAAGCAGAGTGGATCGAGCGATGTCACAAGCTGGAGCGTCACTCCTCTGGCAAGTGCCTAATTACACATTTTCGACAAAAATAAATCTTTGCGAATGTTCACGTGTAAAACTTCCGAGCACCGACTCTCGGACGCGTTTTGAGGCGAAGAAAGACTTCGCGTGTCGAAAAATCGTCAAAATTGTCATTCCTCTGGCCCAAAGTGTGGTCAAAACCTTCAAAGTTCAGTTTGAAACTCAATATTGATCAATTTTCCTCATTTTCTACCCCGAAGATCGAGTTTTCCGGGAGAATCACCCATACGAGTTTAGTTTCTCTTTCATAATTGCAGCAATTGTACTTTTTCGCGCGAGGAGAGTCCCTCAACTCTCAACTCTCGCTTCTTGCCCCCATTATTAACCGCATCCAACAATTAGCCTGGTGAAAGAGGCGATGATAGATACGCTGGTAGTAGGCAACTGTCGCTGTCGGCAGCTGCGGGCTCTGGATGTGTTAGTGATCGTTTTATTCTTTCCTCTTCTTTTTTGAAAATCTAAACCCGAATAGAAGAAATGGGTATCGGAGGGACGCGCGCGTGACCCACGAGCGCGAGTTTATAGTTTGACTAGTGTGGAAGAAGAAGAAGAAGAAGAAGAAGAAGAAGACGACGAGGACGAGGACGAGGTAGAGAAGAGGCGGGACCGGTCGACCGGTCTAGAACCGCGGCGATCCAACGCGTGACGGATGGCGCCCACCTGTGGATTCATTCACTAATCTGTTCCCTAAGCAAACAACCCAAACACACCCCGTCATTACCGCTGACGGCATAAGTAGCGCCCCTCCTTCGACTCCCCAGCATCTCCACCAGAGTCCACTTACACTTCACTTCACTTCACCTTCACTTCACGGATAATAAACTTACAGATTATTCCTTTTCGATATACCCACCCGACGATATCCTATTTATCATACCTGCGGGTGATGAAACGAGAGGCAAAAAATAATTTGCAACTCGTTCTTTGTTCTTTCATTTTTTTAATTTGTATTATATGGAAAATATCGAATACCGGGAAGAGTCGAAATATCGTCGCGAAAGTATTTATTTGGCTCTACAGACAATTTACCTCGAGCTGGTCTTTTTTCTTTTAAACTTTACAATAGAAATTCTTACTTAAGTAAATTATACTGAAAAAAAACTGTTGTAAGAATACATAATTATGAAAGTATCACAGAAAACTGTGGTGCAAATATTTCCAAAAAATGTTTCACATTAATCTTTGAAGTTCACAAGTTTCAATATAAGGCGACGATATGTTGAGTCAATATTCGAACTGGAATTTTATATCCTAATAAAAATGGTTAATCTCGTTATCCGTCAAAATTACAATTCAAGGTGGTTAATTAATATAAGATAAAAGAAGATGAAATTATTCTCCCAAAAATCTTTTACTTGAATAAAAAACAGAGTCGTAATTCTAATTTCGTAATTTATGGGGTTACGAGCTGTTGAACTTATCTTCCAGTTGACTGAAAAATTCTTGATCCTGACGGCTTGAAAAGTAGAGAAATTTAGGGAATTTTAATGATGCAAAAATGTGCATTTTGGAACCCTTTGATTTTTACTTGATAACCTAGAATACCAGGGGAAATCAGTTTTTTTCCTCTTAATTGAACAAGTTTTTAATGAATGATATAAATATGACAGAAATTGACTAATTTTTTTCGAAGGAATCGAAGCAAACAGACTTCAAACTATCAAAAATATGAATCTTTCGATAATATTGGATTAATTTTTTTATTTTTTATTATTCGAAACTAGGGTTACATTTACATTTTTTAACCATTTCAATTCTAATTTGCAATCTATTTCCCCATAATAACAAATCGCAACTGTAATGATTAATCGATTTTGCTTTAATTACAAATTAACAGAGTTTCAATTTTTAATGACCATTCAATTAATTAAAAATTCGCCCAATACTGTCTGAAATATGTTCTCTAACTATCGTACAATCGAAGATTAGGTGGCAATAGGGAACCCGTTTCAAATATACGTGTCAAGAGATCGTAAAAACGAGAGTGTGACAGAGAGAAACGGAACGACAAAGAGAAAGAATTAATTATCCTAAGCGATAATATACACTCGCTCACGAACACGTAAAATTATGCGGTCTGTGGGAGGTGGTGGATCGATATGTGGAATCGTCAAGTCGAGAAACAAGCTCAAGTAGAAAAAAACGAAGGCTAGCTATAATTATTCCTATCACTTTCCGGCCACAAATACAAATACAAATACAAATATAAATACGATATCCTCGACGAGGATACCGAAGGTGCAGAGTGCATACCCGAACCTCTCCCAACTACTCGCTTCAACTCAGCTGGTCTATAATTAAAGTATCCTGCATGGTCTCGGTAAGTTATTAGACCGAAGGAGTCAGGAGTCAGAGTCAGAGTTGCATATGGCGCCATAAGAGATCCCGAGCAAAGTGTTTTGCACAAAAAGAAAAAAAAAGGTCTTTGAAGAACAATAGACAAAGCTAAGGGATAAAACGAGAAACTGAACCGCGTCCACGACGGTATAATTTATGCGTGATTTTTACAAAAGATAGAAAAACCAACAAGTTGAAATACTCGAAAAACAGGTACCGTCCCGAAACACAGCTGAAATGCAGAGAAAACTTTCGTACGAAGATGAGACCGATGAGATTATGGCGTTGATATAGCCGAGGAACAAAAAAAAGAAAAAAACTGCATAACGTTGTTCAAATGATGCCTGGTTTTTCTGTACAGCTTGTTAAAATTGTATGCGTATCCCCTCCCCCCTCTCCACATAATTTAGCGATTATTTTGACAAGGGTATGATTTCCCGACAGGTTATTGGCCTTACTTGGGGCAACTTGGCCTAAAAAATATAGCTATTTAAATGCCCACTTAGAGGATCTATAATAAATACATACTTCACTACGGTCAGTTTCTTTAACGCGTCAGAAATACTTAACAAGACGTTTTTTACTACCTCTCATAACCTCACCCACGCCAACTAATTTTTTTTTCCACCTTCTTTTATTTTCACTTTTTTTTTGTCATTCTTGCCAACTCTACACTAATCCAGGTGACAGATTTGAAACCCCGTCCATTTTTCCCGCCACAGCTGACGTCACTATTCAGTATCTGGCAAACTCGCTTTTACAGTGAATAAAAGATCGTAATTTCAGTTTACATTGAAAAGTCTAATGGAATAATTCAATTGATAAAATCTCGGTATATTTTTTCCCGCCACGCTGACGTCATTGTTCAGTATATAGCAAACTCGCTTTCACAGCTGATAAAAAATCGTAATTATAATTAATACACATTGAAGAAAAAAAAAGTTAAAAAATATTGTTAATCAAGTCGTTTAATAATTAAATTGATAGAACCTCGAGGTATACGAGTGGATAATAGATACCTAGAGGATAATGGATTAAGGCACGGTAGCATCTAGGCAACTGTGTCCAAAGTAAACGGTTCAGGATCGACGTGTGTGTGTGAAAGAACGAACGAACCACCGCAGAGCTGGAAGGTCCGGATGGGTTTCTTTTTTCTTTTTCTTTCTCTTCCTCTTCTCCCTTTTTGAGTGAGAGGATCAATCGACGCGCTTCTCGGTTTGACCGAAGTCTCGTGGGAATGATTAACCGCTTGTTAAACCCCTCGAATTAGGGGGTGGGACCTCAGACCCGGGACTTTTAAAAACAACAATAACTTTACACGGGCGTTTTAACGCTCGGCTTAGCTCACCTTACCGTCTCCTCTCTACACCGACCAGAAATATAGTGTCCTCTTTATTTTATTAACCCCAAACCCAAAGTCTATCATTTCCCAACGAGATTATATATATTATTAATTGGTAATTAATTTTGTCACGATCGTGGAATTTGAAAGAAATGTTAACCAAGCCTGCGGTCACAAAGCCTGCACACATCAAGCCCACGGGTTAATCCGGTGTGTTTCAGTTTAGAAATCTGAGAAGACCGCGCGATTGACTCACGTTTTGGTTAATGAACGTAGGTACCGGGTCGGAACCCGCGATGTTTGCTCAGTGTCTGCGGTAATAGGTTTCGTTTCATGCATCACACATACATACATAGATATATTATATACCTACGCCACAGAGTCTAAACATACCGATGCACAATAAAGGCCAGTTTAACGTACTTGTATAACTTGGCCGGGTTCTCGCAGTCGTTCTGAAACGCGAGGGAGGGAAGGACCTCGGCCCCCCTCGGCCCCCCGGGCTAGAGGCGCAACGGCCGTTGAGTTATGGCGCAGGTTAATTATACAAAACATTCAATTATGCCCACCAACACAGGCCAAGAATACCTCTGCCTGTGTCACGTACCCGGAGGGGGGAGAAGGGGGGGTATAAATTCTTTTGCGGATATATCCAAGAGCGACTCTCCCTCAACAAAAACGTTTGACGATCCTCATGAAATTCTGTGCCCACCACCTTTGGGAATTGGATTTGACACCATTTTTATATCACCTGACAAATAACTATTTTAAAAACGTGTCAAACGTTACTTTTTATCGATACAAAGCTCTGTAGCGTTTGAAATTGCCTCTTTTTCGCGCCACACTGTGACGTCACTGTTCAGTGGAACAAAACCGCCATCTAGCGTTGTAGTTAGGATTGATTAGCATTCGATATATATTTTTTAAACATGAAGAAACTATTTCAGACATCAAGACAGTCTCTATCAAGCAATAATTTTATGTTTATCCTAGCTAAAGAAGTCTTCGAATGATTAAATATAGGGAAAAAACCGTACGAAAATTGTTTTTCGAGGTTAAGTCTTAGGGATTCGGCACCAGGCGGCGCCGGCATAGACTAGATTCAAATATTGTGAATTCTGACGTCACGAGGCAACCCAGATGAATTTTTGCCACTCTAGAACGATTTTTTATTAAAACTAAAATACAGTGGCTCGCCTCTTGCGGTGATAATTATATGAATCTGACAAAAATGGTAAGATTGTAGTTTCTCCGGTTGGTAGTATCACAGGTATGGGGTTCCATTTATCATTGGACAGATCGTTGGCATGCCTCTTCTAAAAAGTTAAAACAAAGACCATGGGATTATATATATGTATATATGTATATATTTGTTTTTTATTTTTCTTGTTTTTTTTTTCCTTCTTCGAGGAGGGTTATTTTTGTCCGATGAAGGGAACGAGAGTGGGGTAACGGACCCAACGGACCCCGAGGAGGGCCCATAACGCAGAGATTTTACGTGGCGGCGCCGGCGCCCCCTGCGGCCTCAGACACCGTCGGTCTGATGTATATATGTATACATATATCCTCCAGGCGCGGTCAAGCTATCTCTTTGACTATCACTGGCGCCTCTAGACCCGGGGAGAGTCCAGGAGCCGGGGTCCTGGGTTTTCGGTAATTTTCACGACTTTCGTCGCATGGCAAGCGGCTGATCCTCGATCTAGGAACGGGAGTAGCCCGAGACCTGCACCGGACCCCGGATATTAAAAACTCGAATCGCACGAGTGTCTCCGCCGCGGTGCACCCAAGACGACGGAATTATACCTCTGGTATCCGTGGTAGGCAGAAGGACGCAATAAACTTGATATACAACCCGGGGTATGGAGTTTTATCTGAATATCTCGGATCTTATTCATTGGCCTTTATTCATTGTTTTATAGTCGTTGTAAACGTGTCAAGCAATTAAAAAAACCTTTCTTCATCATTTATACGTCACGTCCGTTGTCTCCGCGAGGAATTTTTTCGCCTCGAATAAAACGGTGCGGGGATCACCGCAGGTGGAGAAATTAACTAGAGGCTACAAATAATCGATCTATCCAATCCGAAAAACTTCAACAGACTGGAATAAGACGAACCGAAACGCGATCTTATCGCTTGCGGGAGAAAAGATACGGATACCAGAAAACCTCGTCTCGCGACGTATGCGGTCGGGTAGATTAAAACAATGGTGAGAGTGAGATAACGCAGGTCCGACGCGTGACAGGTCATCCCTAAACCTTACCTTACCTTATACCTTCGTCTGCAGAGGTAGAGATGACTCGACCCATACACGAATAGTGGAAGTGGAGACTTAACGAAGAGACTACTAATAAATAACCGGTAACCAGTCCGGGTTCCCTTTTCCTTTTCCTTTTCCTTTTCCTTTTCCTCGCCGGGTACGCATGAACCATCGCTACGCGATTCCGTGATGGTCCACGAAGATGGATGTGCGTCGAGGCGCCGCCGTCACCTGGCGACTATCTTCTCTCTCCTCGGGGTTCGGTTCGGTTCTGTTCTGTAAGGAGGGTCTGGACGGTAACCAGGACCGTTTTACAGTTATCTGGGTCCCTATCTCCTCTTCACGCTTATTATAACCTGAGGAAAACAATGTAGGATAGGAAAGGGTCTGGGTTGCGCTCAGAGTTCCGTCGCGCGAATAACGCGATCAAGTTACCTGGATTTTTGACCGGCGATCTTCAAAGACGTTATTTTCCGCCGAATTAGATCCTACGAGTTCCCCGAGCTGCTTCGGGTTCCTCGACTTCGATACCGTTTAATAAACGTGGATGGAATGAACCAGCGTCTTGTGAATACCTCCGGGAGTATTTTACTCCGGGGATCCGGGAGTCCTGGGGGATGGGCGACCCGACGGGTGGTCATTGTGACTTTCGGACCCCCGCGCTCTTCGGCCTTTCTTCCATTCTACTCGATGGCAGTTTTCGATGGTAACTCGTAAAGTCAAACGTTGACACTAACCGCGGGATACCGCCTTCTTATTTACCAAAAAAATCAAACAAACAAACATTAAGAGAGGAAATCTACTTTCGAACGGTCTTTTCAGACGTTATTGCGTCGTTATTGTGCCAAAATGTCGATCAACCTCACCTACGGTGTTCCACACGTGGTTTTATTACGATTAAAATTGTCGGAGGCTCTCATGAGCCTTTTTATTGCAAGACAAAACACCAATTTTTTCTTCCGCGTTCAGAGTAAAAAGGAAGTTATTCTAATCGTTTTTTTAGGAATCTGAAGCCAGATTTGCGTAATTTGAAACGATGAATCCAATTTGCTGGAGAAATAACTAAAAAATATTCGAAATCTTGTGAAAATTGTTACTCGAAGGTTTTTTGAACCACTGATCAAGAATCTGACGGCTGCGGCTCATAGTCCGCTTGTTAAGGCTAAAAATCGAACGGTACTAAAAAGTCGGGTGACACCTCGGTTCGCAAATTCCGTGAGAAGGATACGCAGACAAAAAGGAGATCGCGGCCATCGTCGAAGCCACCTCGTGATCGATGGTGAAGATCCGATCGAGTTTTTATACGCGTCAAAGAAACCCGCGATGCACCGCGCCGGATAAAATATCAATTACGATTCGTAGGATTATTTTCAACGTATAAAAAGACAGTTGATTCGAGATTCGAGCAAAAACCTACCGTCCTTCGCTAAATTAGAACCTTTACGCTGGACATTAGCGAATTTAACGACCTAATCAAAGATCATAGGAGCCAAAAAGGTTCTCCGACACGTCCGACGCCTCGGGCCCGAAATCAATTCACGGCTGGGCAAACGATCCGGCTTTTATCTTCGCCGAAAAATTGCGATATCTCTTCTTTTTTCGAGGGGCATCCAAGTACAGTGTAACGTAGTTTCGAAAATGGCGATCAGTTAAGCAGTTTATATTTTTTATTCCTTTTTTTTTTTGTTTCGCGAGGAGGAAAAAGTATCGCCGGTGTAACGCCGGCGAGATCAAAGGGATCCGCCACGCCCCGGGTCCCGCCTTCTCTAATCATCGGCTCATTACTCATTAGCGCTAATGAGCCGCGCGCGAGCCGAAGGACGGCGTGGTCGAGACACCCACGCGTTACAGTTACACGATACCCGGACCCGACCGTGAGAATTGGCGCAATAAACAATTTACAATGATAATGAGGGTTGAAATTTGTCGATGTCGTAGGTGGGACGGATTGATACGACGAACTCTGACTCTCGTCTCGAGATCGTCTTCGGAACGCATTACATTACACTCGGGCAGCTTTCCCATAAAACATGCCGTGGCATTGTGCTCGTTGAAGCGATCACGTGTGACGACTGCTCACGCGGAATAGTCCGTCGCGACGCACGCTGCATCCGTCACACCCGTCGGTCCGTTAAATTGGCGCCACCTGCCACCCCACCAATCGCGAACCCTGACTCATCTTCGAAATTCACCCCGCGATATGCGCTGTTTAATGCATTTATAATACGAATACGAATGACCCCGCGACCTCGTATGTTAAAATCATCCCATTCTCATGGGATGAAATTGTTCAGGAATCAAAATGACGTTTTACTCCTTCAATTCAGCGGTAAGATACGTTGAGAGTGGCAGAAAGGTCACTTTCTTGTTTGCTGTGACGTCAGAATTCACAATTTCAACGCCTTATCTGAATAAGTGACACTCTATGTTTTTTAAAGTAAGAATTCACTCTGATATATGGTCAAAGAAAATTCGCTTCTGCTGTACTGAAAACAGCACAAATCCAATACATTGATTACTCACTCCAATCTAGGGGTGGCAGATCACTCTTGAAGTCAGGTGTACCTGCATGGCTCAGAAGACAGTCGAAGTTAATAAAAGTCAGTCGAAGCTAGTAAAACTCAGTTGAAGTCAGTCAAAGTTAGTGAAATTCAGTTGAATTCAGCTTAAAGTTGGTCGAATTTTGTAAAATTCAGTTGTAACTTGAAGTTAGTCGAATTTAGTGAAAGCCAGTTGAAGTTTCAGTTAGTCGAAGCTAATGAAATTCAGTTGAAGTTCGAAGTCTGTCGAAGTTGGTAAAATGCAATTGAAGTTCGAAAGTAGTCTAAGATAGTAAAATTCAGTTGAAGCCAACTGAAGTCAGTTGAATGCAAATGACTTTAGGCAAGTAAATATCACTTCTACTCACTTCGAGTCAGTTGAAGTCAGCTGAAGTTAACTGAAGTCAGTTGACTTCGTAAAGTCTTGAAGTTTTCGACGAGTCACTAACCACTCGGACTCCAATCGAGTAGAATCTGAATCTTTCTACGAGTGATTCGTTCACTCAAATCAGTCACTCGATTGATATGATTGAAGTTGCGTTGTTTTCACTCCGAAAGATTCATCAATGGGTTGGCAAAAACGACGTTAGATGGCGTAATTATTGTGGTACCAAATAGTGTCGTCACAGCGTGGCGGGAATGAGACACCGTTTTAAACGTTATCGAAGACTGTGTACCGCATCAGATCGTCGTAATGACGTTTTACATTTCTTCATCGTTCCTAATTTCACTCCTGACGTTTAGTAAATTAATGAAAAAAGGTGACTTAATTACGGTATAATCTGATACTGCTCGTGCAAGGCTCGTTCATTAGTAAGAAAACTCCACAGTGTTTCTGCAGGGTAGGTAAATAAATAAGGAATCATTACATTACATTAGTCTTGTCCCCCACCCCCCGAGGGCGAGGGACTGGTACTGGTACTGGGGTTGCGGGTGGGTTGATGTACAAAATATAATGTGATTGTTTCCGAGCGAGCAGCTGGGCGGGCAGGGGTTGGCCGGTGGTTCGGGTGATGACTTCATCCCCCTTCATCCACTCGAGATTTAAGACTCGCTTCACGTAGTTCGGGCAATGGACCAGAGCGAAAACCAAATGTTCTGAATTTGTTACACACACATATACACACAGTAGAGGAAAGAAGGAAAAAGAAACAAAAAAAACAGGAAACGTGGTAGTTTACGATCTTTCACTTTTTCCTTTGCGTTTTTCAACGAGGGAAATTGACCGACGATTTGGAAGCATTTCAGCGATCGCCAAGAACAAAGATCGCAGATAAAGCTCTCCGGTCCTGGTTTTATGCTTTGTGCAGAGTTTGTTTGTGCGATGTTATTGTGCTCGTATGGACGTACTTTACTCTCTCTCTTCTCTCTCTTCTCCAGAAAAGGATTACCGTAGAAATCCTTTAATGGCATTGTTGGCATTTGAATAACACGAAATATGATATGAGATCGGCTCTCGAGTCTCTGGGGTTCTCTGGAACTACGAGTTTTACCCATGCGGACCTCTAACCATTCCTGGGGCTTCGGTTCAGGTATAGAGTTACCCCGATGTTCGTCCCTCTGTTCATACGGATTAATTGTTGATCCGCGGCAGCTTATTGATGCGGTGAGATATGGCCGAGAAACGACCAAATACGTTTCCACGAATACCGTACTACCTTGTCAAAGCAAAAAGAAAAAAGAAAAAAGAAGTAGATGAATAAATTTCACACAAAAGACAGAAATCCAGAATCATTAGATCAGGCGACAAATGATTGTAATAATTGAGCAACGATTCGAGGCCATTTTTTACAATCCCAAAAGTGCGCGATTTCGAATGATTTAAAGTTGTTTGAAAAATGATTATAAGATTTTTAAGGACTTTGCCTTTTGAAAAGCGAGGAGCGACGTAAAAAATAGTTCTAAGCCGTTTGTGTACCGATTTTAAGCGATTTTTTTTTTAGTGATTTCGTACGATTCAGCGATTCCAAGTAACTTCCATCGATTTCGTATGGATTTCAAGCACCTTTTATTGCGTTTTTAAGTCGTACTGGTGATTTAAACGATTTTGATTAGAGTCATCGGCGATCATTCGATTTCAGAGCTGTGACTAATTTTTTCCTATCTTTTTCTCCGTCTGTTTCAGGTGAGTAAAAAAGTCACGCAATAAATTTCTATTATACGAGGTCGGTGAGGATCTTTGGCTTCACATCTGTGGTGAGTAAATAAACTTATCTATTATACCGTTTCTTTTATTCTCTGTCGTTAGTGGATTTCTGAAAGTGAATAATTTCCGAATGGAGGGAAATAAAAGTAACAAAAAAAAAAAAAAACGGAGCTATAGAATTTATCTTACGCGAGATGGGGTGTAGGTACGAAATCGTGCGGCTGCGTTCTCTTTGAAGTTACGAGTGTAAACAACCGATATACTTAGCGGTTTTAAAGTTAAGAGGGATACACTATAGAGATAAAAAAAAAACGGAGAATTTTTAGGTAGCAAAAAAACTCGGTATAAACGTGTCGAGGACGGGAGAAAAAATATATATATATACAGAGTTCTTCGGTTTCTTCTTCTTCTTCTTCTTCTTCTGGGTTTCGAAAAACGAGGGGTAAGGGACGCTCTCGCGTAGGACGTGGCGATAATTCAACAGAAAGGATGCATCCATCCTAGGCCTCCCTTCGGTATCTCCTCTCCGCTCCTCTCATCCCCCTCTTTTCCCTGTTACAACCGAATTCAGACCCAGAAATAGACCGACGTTTGCTCCGCGGACCGCGGCCACTATCCTCTCCTCTTCATCTTCTTCGTCTTCTTCCTCCTATATATGTTGTGTCGTGTATGATACTATTCCTTCGGTAAATGCGTGCGAGAGTTCCCACAGGCTCAGAGTCCCTCGGGATTCGAGGACCGGCTCTCGCTTCTTCCTCTCGCCTCTCGTTTCTCCTTCGAAAAGCATCGCTGGCGAAATACCGCGCCATAAATCTCCGCGTTACTTTGGGGGATGCTGCTGGTCCGATGCCGGCGAGGGCGGGGGGCTCGGATCACCCCGGAACTAATCAAATTTCGATTCGGATTAAAACGGAATCCCGAAGTATGCCCCCCTCGCGAGAATTTATCATCAATTTGATCAACTCAAGACCGAGTACGTACCGAAGTGAGATTTCTTTTTTCACCGTTTGCAAAAGCTGTGAAGAGTAATTTTCTGATTCCAGTGCCAGCTCTCCGAGAGAAGTTATTTTCTGAGCTTGATTATCCCTCTTCTCTCCGAGTCGCGTGTTTTTTTTTTTTATCTTGTTTTGCGGAATATGTATACGATTGGCAACAATCAACAAATCCTGCCTGAAAAAAAGTAGAGTAGGTCGTCGCTTAAAATTTGATACGGATGTTTAACCCTTACTTCGAGTCGCGTACGTTGCCCCATTTCAATTTTCAAAACGGGGTCTGAAGGGTTGAGGAGGAAATTTATTACTCATAACTAGATCGAGATTTTAATTGCTCCGTAAATTATGGAGTCTAGACAGTCAGTCGTCGCTTCAAAATTCGGAAGCATCGCCGTAGAATGTTATATTTTTTTCTTTATATTCTATCGCAATCAATATTTTTCCAATTTTCTCCTCTACACGCGGCACTACAATTTTTCTTACCCTGCAGACACTTTATCGAATCTCTGGAGGGGGTCTCTGAGGAACTTTTCAACCATTTATATCAATTCTGTGCAACTTGTATACCACCCTCGCGTACACCGGAATGAGGCGGTATCAAATATTCCCGTACGTGTAGTAAATTTTCTAAAAAATTCATGTAATTAGCAAATTAACATGCAAACCTTGCCTCGCCGCTTCGGCACCTGTTTCAGGTAAGTGAACATCGTGACATTAATTCATACACTATTTCTCTATCTCTTTGGACGGTTTATGTCTTCATCTCTTTTTTTTCTCAACGAAGGCGAGATGCTAAAAAGCTGTTTCTGGTTTCGCGAAATACGCATAACGCGAGTTAGCGAAGAGATTTATTAATCCTCGACGTTATGCGACGTTATTTATCGACATAATACAAGTTTCACGGAGGTAAAATTAGGGGAATAATTATAATAATTAAAATCCAGTCTCAAAATAACAAGAAAAAACAAAGAATCTTCCGATAAAACTTAGATTAACTATATGTTGGAAATTGTTCGTTTGTTTCTGTCGTTAAGGGGATGTGGCGTGATCGTATATCAGAGTACATCGCATTCGTTATCGATTAAACTATTTTCCTAGGCTGTTCTGTTCTAAGTCGTAAAGAAAATGCCACAGAAATAAAAGGTGAATATATCAGACCGTTCTAAAACTGAATCAAAGAGAAAAAAAACCTTTCCGACTGCAAAGTTTGTGGAAATAATAAGAAAAGTTATTCTACAATAACCGACTGATAAAGTTGTATAAAAATTTGTGTAAAGACCAAAGCGCCGCCCTTTAGAACTGTGAAACCGTGACACTAGCCAGATCACCGGATGCCGATGCATGCAGTGAATATCCTGACACCCGATTCCTGCGGCTGTCGTCGCCCTTCGGTTATCTCCCTTATCCTCGGATACCGCAGGCTGCAGCGACGCAGGTTTCTTTGGGAACCGACAAACGATCGACCCGCTCATTAATTCCCCGTCTTTTATTTTCGAGATACGAAGCTATCGTCTAATTGCGCCGGGACTCTATTTCTCAGTCTGTTAATAACCGTGGAACAAAAAAAATTAAGAGCAGAATATCGCGTTCAAAGTGTTTTCGTCAATGTTTTTGGATATTCATGAGTACTTAGGGGCTCTGGTCCAATGACCCCGGTACACCACCAGTCGCAAGATCCTCTTAAGTGGTTTTGCTCATAAAACTCTTCACCTAATGTCTCGCGGTATGCGTACTACCGAGGAGACCCTTGACTCCGTTAAGTGGAGGGAGGCTTGAAGTGCCTGTAAAGGGATGCGAGGTGCAGATGTGACCGCAGTGGGAAAATGAATTTTGAATTTTTGTTAGATAATAAAAAGAGGGAGAGAGACTCGGATCAGGATTGCATGTCCTCGATGCTCCGCATCGAGTTACAGACCCTCTGGCGAGAGGAGAGTCGAACGAACTACCAATTACGCGAACCCGTTTGATCCGGGATTCTTCTAACTATAGTGAAAAGTGTGGGCTGTGGGGAAAGACTCGCGTTCGCGGAGTAGAAACGCGATAATAAGAGCTCACAGGGTCAATTAGAATAACGACCGTACCGGTCTCGGTACCTCGACGCTAACCACAGATTGAAAACTATACGTCCACCTTGAAATGTAAAAAAAGTCAAAACTATCAAAAGTCATTTTTCACACGATTTTGGGAACACATTTTTTGTCTACGATGCACAAAACAAAATCTATCGGCAGTAAAGAGACCTTCTCAAAATGAACAGAGGACTTTTTGATCCGATCTAAATTGTATCAGATATTCATCATTTTTTAGAATAAAATAGCGTTCTTCTGTCTTCATACGTTACTTCTCACGATAACTCGAGTAAAAATAAGAGCAATGAAAAAGTACTCTGTTCACATTGAAAAGGCTTCTTTACTGAACGGTTTGAGACCAGAAAAACTAAAATCGGACCACCGGTAGATTTTATTTCGTGCATCACGAACAGAAAAAAAATTCTTCCTAAAATCGTGTGAAACCCACTCAAAAGTCTCAGAAATGATTTTCGGTGGTTTTGACTTTTTTGAAATCTTAAGGTGTCTGTTACCCTTTACTGTATCGCTTCAAAGTCTGAATCAAGAGCTCATTTAATTACCTCTGTGTGCCTCCGATATGATTGTTTACTCTTCATTCAAGAAAAAATAGCAAAAATCAATATATTGAGGATTCGAGTTCAGAAATGTTAGAAACAATATTTGTTTCGCGTCACGCTATGACGTCACTATTCAGAATGAGAATAGTCTGCTATCTAACGTTGACTGTGGGAACCCAGAGGTTATTCACTCAAATTTTAAATAAACGAGTGATTTCGTAATTTCAGCTTATTTTCCAAACGATTTGGTGTCCAATTCTGGATGATTGGTGACGATCTTCGGTCATTTAAAAGTGATTTCGAAGAATTCCAGCTTATTTCCAGTGATCTCGAAGCGATGCTTTGTCTGATTACAGCTGATTTCAAGAGTGAATAGCCTCTCGCGGTCGAAACCAGCTATCAACATTTTGTAGAGCTCACTAGAGTGAAAAATGGGACAGAAGTGACTTGAAAAAGTGACTCTTTCGCTCCTCTAGAGTGACCATTCACTCCAGAAGAATGAAAGAGTGAATAGTCACACGAAATAACTTTTTGTATCTCCTAGCTCTCGCTTTTTGTCTTACCGTCGGAAGAATGAGTTACAGGTTATTCGAATATCGCGCTAAAAAAGTGAATTATGACGTCACGGTTTCTGCCTACTGTGTTTATATAACTTTATTCAACAATAATCAAAGAAGTAAAATCCTTTGCGAATCAAAAAGTCACTTTTAGCGCCTGTTTCCGGTCGGTAAAGTAATTTTTCTGGAAGTTTATGTTCTCAGGACTCTCCGTTAGCTGGTTCAAAAACAGTTACTTTGGGCTTATGGCGCATAAATGACTATTTTTGGAGTGTAATAACTTTTTTTTACCGTCAAACTCAATCGAAAGTTGAGAACTTGTAGATATATATATATATATACCGAGAATTTGAGCGTCCTGGTATAGTGAAACTGCAGCAGCGCGGTATGTAAATTATGGGACCAGTTTCTTTCCCCGGCAATCTTACGGGCTATAAGGTTCCTTTATCCGTGGATCAGGGCGGACCTTTAGGGATATCAGGGGTCCTCTCCAGTTTGGCGGCGCCGTAGATTATCTTGGTCACGAAACAAAGAAGGAATCCGCGAAAACAAACATTGTAATTGGCGAGGAGATGGCGAACGCGTAGGTTGCGGGTCTCTCCGGACCCGAGTGTCCCCTCTACGACCGATCCTGCCCGCTATAAAACGGGCAGATAAAGCCGCAAGGTTTATGCGGACCGGACCCGGCCCGTGGGCCGCATCGCGTCGTCCTGCAATAAGACAAAACGGAATCCAGCGACACGGGGCCTCGGGAATTTTTTATTCGCCGGGTCTTATCTCTCGCTTATATACCGGGGTCTCATTAAGACCGGAGACTATTACGGGCCCCGGGACCGTCGGAGTGATTTCCCTTTGTTTTTCATCGAGATTAGCCTCCAACCTCGAGCTCCAGAGACTCGATACTTTATTTTATACAGCCAGTAGGTAGGGGTATAAATATTCAACGTTATATTGTAACTTGATACCGAATACCGGACGTTTTATGAACTTCGTATATATAAATGAAATTGAAATTTCAATAAATGTGAAGGAAAAAAACTATAAAAAGAAGTAATAAAAAATCTTAAATAAGACACCTACGCGAAAGAAAAAGATTTTTTCAGATCTAAAGTAGTAAAGTCACACCGTAGGATCAATTAGTTATACTAGTTTTCGTGCTTTCCTTTTTTTTTTCAAACTGACATAGGTATTCTATTATAATTCCATGGAGCGTGGGAGCGTCGTCTTATATTTTATACAGCAACGACGAACACCGTTTCCAATTTTGGTTATCTTATTATGCCTCTAAACGCACGTGGACAACACTTTCTTATTTGAAACACGTAGCTTATTCGACACGTGTCCGCCTCACGTAATATTTAATTAGGAAATCAAAACCCGGTCTAGGTGTCACCGTAAAAAAAAAAGAAAAAAATGAGTGTAAATTTACTACACATCAAATTGGACGTTGATTGGACGAAAATTATTCAAATTTGATGAACAAAATTCCCCATTCAATCGTCATTCGATCCCAAATATGAGAAATTGTGTGATAAAGAGAATTTTAATCAACCGTTGCACAGTTATTTGCTCCTATTTAGCGATAGTTTTCTTATCAACTGTGGTATTAGAAATGAGTTTTCCCAACGCTGTGAATATGCGGGTGAAACAATCAAGCAAAACCTGTCCCGTTTGGTTCCACTGCGTGGGGTTGTGGTAGATCAATATTGTCTCGCGTGTTTCGTCAAACAATGTACGCGGTATGAACGTCCAATCACGTCCAATCGTTCTTGGATAAACGATCGTCTTTCCTCGATCGAGGGAACTGAAAATTTACAACGGAGGAAGTGAACTCAGATTAAAACCAATGAAGAGACTGTAGCTTCGAATTTGAGGAAAGAATGTGTGCAAAAAAAAAATATTGCAGGAACCATTGAGATGAAATTAAAAATTCGAAATACACTCAGGAGAAGAGATAAATCTCGACGTTTAAACAAATGGAGTGAATAAAAATATCATGATCATTAATTAAAAATCAGAGACAGTCGAAAAAGCAGTAAAAAGAAAAACTCTGTTGAAGATCGGTAGGAAATCTGCATAGCAACCCGTAACTGCGGTAATCATGTAAATTTTTGCTGCTTCTATATCATTCAGTTTTTCGAAAAATTACGTTCAACGAACTGAAAAATTGTTTGAAATTATTCCTAACAACTTGTATAACTGCACCGGTATAGCATATAGGCCTGAGAGTGATCGCCCATTGAAATCACCGACGGAAAGCTTCGCCGACGCTTCGCTTCGCCTCGCCTCTGTTTCGTTTTATACATTTTTTTCCTTTTTCAAAGTAAATATACGAAATTTGTTGACAATACCGGTATAAATAATCGATTAATTATCGTTGGGATTGAATCAAATCGGTCATCGAGGAATGAAGTAGCCGTCTCATATAATCTTTCTGAATCGCGATTAGATTATAAATTCGAATTTTTTATACAAAATTGTGACCGTTAAATTAAGATTCGATAGATACATGGGATAGGCGATGAATGAATAGTTGTAGACACACGATTTGGATTATTTTTCGTTGTTATTTCTTTTCATATAAATATTACTATATATATTTTTCGTTTTTTGTATGCTTCTTTCATATTGTTTTACAGATCAATAAATATAT